>PVJD01004587.1:0-133185 GCA_004026545.1 Mormoops blainvillei | reverse complement strand
TATTTCTCATCCTTGAGATTACCTGTCATTTTGTTAGCAATCACATTGTAGATTACTTTTTTAGGCTATGTATGTATAAAATTTTCTATCTTCAATAAATTTTTTTTCTTTTTGTACCCTACTCTTTATGAATAAAAAATGTACTCATTGGGCTAGTACCATGAAAGCTAGCTATGAGAAAGTTGTGTTTCCATTTATGGTTTTAGGGTTATATAAAGATTTAAGGGGTTACCCAAAGTGTTTTATTGGCAGGGCCTTGCCTTCTTAATCCATTTTTGTCCTTGTTAGACTCTGTCCATGCATTGCTGGCCAGTTATAAATGTCCCACTTATCTGTGTTGACTAGTTCCTTATTTTCTGAATATATTGTTGTTTTATAATATTAATCTATGTATGTATAACTTTAATATTTAATGATAATTTCTACCTAAAAATTTAAAAACCCTATTTATTTTGAACAGGATTTTTTTTGGCATACAAGTATAATTAGATATACATAAGATTTGATTTCACTATTTTTAAATCCACAAGCCCCTTTAAAGAAAAAAAAATTAAGTTGATGTTGATATTTAGGATTAAGGTTCTAAAGAAGCAATTTTTATCATTATGATTATAAATTACTCTTGTAATTTGTTTTAGAAATAACCAACACTGTTGGAGAGTATTTAAAAAATTATCTCTTGTGTTTGGTTTTTTTAATGACCCTTTGCAGTAAAAATGTTCACTTTCTCTCTCTGTTTTTTGATATAGGATATAGCAGACCCATTTTTTGCTTATTGTAAGCAACATGCAGATAGGTTAGACAGAAAGTGGAAGAGAAAAAACTACTTGGCTCTACAGTCCTATTGTAAAATGTCTTTACAAGAAAGAGAGAAGCAGCTATCACCAGAAGCACAGGTACGGAGTTTATACCAAAACTCATGTTTATTCTTTTGAGGTTATATATTTCAGATCTCATGTGTGTTTGCCAATGGCTTGTGAAATTTAGTTATGAAATTTGGTTAGGTACTTTGGAAAAGGATTGCCATTAAGTTAAATGGTGAGTGTAATTTGTGGCTAAATACATTGCTCCCCATCTAGTCAACAGAGCAGCCTTTTGTAAAGCATGTTTCCTAATATGCTGAATAAGGGGGCTTAGAAGTTATTCTGTCAGTGCAATGTGCTGACCACAACTTTTTCAGGCTGTTCTGATGTTTACTTAAGCAAAGGATTTGATCAGTTTACCCATCATTTAAAATGTATTTCTACTTAAATTAAGTAAATTTATGGACACTATTCCAATTACTAAGAGAAACTTCAGCTTAATTACATTAGTTTGTGACAACTCTGATCATAGAGTAGGACAGTGGTTACTAGGGGTAGAGCTAATTTACTGTAACCCAAAAATTATGCAGTATATCCTAAGGACAGTGTATCTTACTGTGTGGATAGATATACCTTGCCTTGATAGAGGGAATTCTGGTTATCTTTACTTTCTCTAAGCATGAAAGTAAAAGTCATAAGGAATATCTTTTAAGATTTGTATACTTTTTTTTTTTAATAGGCAAGGATCAATGCCCGGCTTCAGCAGTATCGTGCCAAAGCAGAGCTAGCTCGATCCACCAGACCCCAGGCCTGGGTTCCGAGGGAGAAATTGCCCAGACCACTCACTAGCAGTGCTTCAGCGATTCGCAAGCTGATGCGGAAAGCAGAACTAATGGGGATCAGTACAGATATCTTCCCAGTGGACAATTCAGATACTAGTTCTAGTGTGGATGGAAGGAGAAAGCATAAGCAACCTGCTCTCACTGCTGATTTTGTGAATTATTATTTTGGTCAGTATAGACACTGATATGTACACGTTTTCAATTAGAACAATTTGCTAATGAAAATATTTGATATGCAGTCAATTTTTAATTTATTATCTAAGCTACATATATCAATCAAAGGCATACTTATTTTCCTAATAAGTTATAGGTTGTAAAATGCTAGGTTCATGTATTTGTGAATAGAATTAAAAGTTTTAAATAATGTAGGTTTATGCATGTGATCATTTCTGTGATAGTTTCTTCCTTCGTGTATTTTGTGTATTAGCTTTTATTTTCTACTAAAGTAAAATTGGATATTTAATTTAAATAGAGAGAAATATGCGCATGATTCAAATTCAGGAAAATATGGCTGAACAAAAGAATATAAAGGATAAATTAGAGAATGAACAAGAAAAGCTTCATGTGGAATATAATAAGGTAAGTTGGCTATAAAACAAACAATATATCTTATTGATGAGTTCTTTTGTGATTTTACAGTATTTCTATTTATGTTTCATTTTGAAATTCCTCCGGAGTTTTTAGGCCCTGCATTGTCTTCTTTATCATCTCTAACACCTGAGGAGCATTTGCTATGTGCCAGGCACAGTTCTGAGAACATTACATGTATTCATTCAGTTCTCACTTAAACTTTTTAATGTGGGTTATGCTTATTGCTCCCATTTTCAGGGGAGGAAACTGAGTCCTAAACAGATGAAGTGATTGGCTTGGAGGCTCATGTAGGTCGTCAAGTCGTTGAGCTGGTGTTTGAGGCCAAGCAGTCAGACTCCATTCTTTATGCCTAACCCCTGTACTGTGGAGCTTCTCTAAGTTTGTACAAACTTAGAAACATTATTAAATTACCATTTTTTCCCACATATGAGTGAAATCTTATAGTTCTTAGCTTCTTCTGATTGACTTATTTCACTAAGCATGATATTTTCAAGGTCCATCCACATCACTGCATATGGCAGTATTTTGTCTTTTCTTATGGCTGAGCGGTGTTTCATTGTGTACATTTGAGCTGTGGGCACACAGTGCAATATATAGACCTAGCATCATAGAAATGTACACTTGAACCTATATGATCGTATTAACCATTGTCACCCCAATATATTGAATAAAAACAAATAAAATAAAATTACTGTTTTTACCTTGAGTTTTTCTGTAATGTTACTTTTGATTTAAAAAAAAACAACCTCCCAATTAAAAATTTTATTCTACCTCTTCATTCTAATGATGAGGGAGCCCAAAAAGAAAGATTGTATAAAACAAGATGTGGCTAAGAAGTTAGGTAATAAGTAACATGAGCATATAAAACTGGTATTGACTTACCGTTAGATAACATTTTAAGTGATAAAAACTTAGTATGAAGAAATATCCCATGATTAGCCACATGGTAGTGAAAAGAGTACTGGGATTAAATTGAGGTGACCTGGGGGTTCTTCCAAGTTTTATGATATTGGCCAAGTCACAAAAACCCTATGTTCTTCAGTTTTCTCATCGGGATATGGTAGAAATGCATTTTGATAGTCACAAGGATTAAGAAATATGTGTGTAAACTAATATAGTAAACTATAGCAATATACAAATGTAGGTATCATTGTCGTTAGTAAATGTGCTAACAAAATAAAATGTGTACATTTTGTTGAGGCTTCTTAACTAATTGGACAGCCCCATCTCTCAGTGGTATTGTGACTTAAATGTATTAAAACTATAGGGGATATAAATATAGATATTCTTGGGTATATATTGATAAATTTTTTTATTTTTCACATATTTTACTATGTATTTTAATGGTTTACTAATTTAAATTATTTGCATTGTAGCTGTGTGAATCTTTAGAAGAACTGCAAAACCTGAATGGGAAACTTCGAAGTGAAGGACAAGGAATATGGGCCTTATTAGGCAGAATCACAGGGCAGGTTAGTTTCTTTTCACTTGCTATCTCCTGCTCTTCTTGTTCTCTGCTTGATTTTCAACAATCAGACCTCTGATACAACTGTCACTTTGCTAACTGAATAATTCTGTGTGAATAGGGCCAAATAATCCTCTGGGATAATGATTTCTGCCTGAAATACATCTAGAGCATTAGAAGCTGCCTACTGAGAACCTGTAGCTTAATTTGGTTGTTTTAACAGCTATCTTGTTTACAGAAGTTTTCATTTTCTTTAACTGATTGACCTGTCATTGTGATAAAGTTAAGATTTGAAGCATGAGTTAACTCCTGTCAACATCCCCCCGCCCTCCAATTTAGCAGCTTTAGATTCTTTGTCATATTTTTTTATCTTGTTCTTACATTTAGTTGGCTGTTTTTTAATATAAAATTTAAAAGGCAAACTTGAAAGATTTGTGTTCATGTTGATTTGCTTTTGATTTGTGTATGAATTGTTTTTTGAAATTTTAAATTTTTTTTGATAAAGTGTAGGTTTTCCCCTTTTGTAGGTATTACTGTAGTTGTGGAAAAGGTTACTTTATCTTTGAACATTTTTAGCCTGTTAAAGTTCCTAGTGTTGAAAAGAAAAATCATTGTCAAATGGATTTCTTTGAATTTTCTTATTAGTACAGTGTATATAATTCATAAATTAAGAATTCATTCATGTAATTTCAGTTACATTTTTTAAGGATAATGGAGACTCACTATGGCCCTTTTACTGTGAAAGTAGTTTTATTTGTGAAGGATGATTTTCAAAGAGCAGATATTTTTCATTGTATTCACTTCACAGGTTTATAAGGAGTCAAATTCATCATACAATTCATGTAGGCATAGCCTTAGGAAGTAATACATACTGACATGTATTGTTCAATTCTAGCTTTGAAGATGCTTTTGTGAACAGAGTACATGTGGCTTATAATGAATAACAATTTCAAAGACGAGAATGAATACTTGCCTATGCAGAATTGACCTTTGTTCCTATTGATAGGTGGTTGATGGATTTTTGGAAGATTATGGTGTTTTATATTTTATATTTAGAGAAGTTAATGTTGAGTGGAAGCCTATTATTAGTTTATTTACCAAGATAGCATTATCTTTGGGCTTGATTTGTGTATCTCAAAAGAATCTGCTATAAAAGGGCATTTTCACTTATTAAATGACTTAACAGAAGTTCACAGACTTCGTTGTGCAAATATAAAATACACAGTAGAGGTAGAATTCATTTGTACTGCTTGCATGACACTTTTTTCCAGTTGGTTGAACAGATGCCGGCCCACTGGGCCACTGAGAAATGACTTTGATAGATGGTTGCTGTCTGAGAAGCCAGCATACTACAGATTAGTAGAAACCCAAAGAGAATCTCATTCGCTTTGTGGAGAGTTTGGTCCAATAAGATAATTTTTCTAATTAACCTATGGAGCACCAGTGTAGTTGGGATGTTGAGGAAAATAAACGGCTTCATTATTCTTTTTGTCAAGTGTACTGTGTTTTTTTAATGTTCGTAAATGCTTGTCCTTTTCTTTGCTTTTTAAAGCTAAAGTACAAGTTTAATTTTCATAATGTTTTAGTGTTCCACTGGAAATTGATGGAAGTTTGTAATTATAGGTTTCTAATGGAAGTAACTGAAACAAAAACTCATTTTAACCCTTTTTGCTGGTATAATAATAGTTGGTAAAAATTTCCCCCTCACAATCCTAGCCCTTCAGTTGACTTGAATGGCATAGAGAGGAAAATGTGGCTTAATATTTCTTCTTTAAAACAAAATAAACTGCATTTGTTCAAATCAATAGAAGTTGAACATACCGGCAATTTTGAGAGCACCCAAGGAACGAAAACCAAGTAAAAAGGAAGGAGGCGCACAAAAGACATCTACCCTTCCTACAGTACTTTATAGGCAAGTAATAAAATTATGACCAATTAATATTGTGTATTTTTAAATTAACCTTTTAGTAACAAGATGCTTCAAGTATTTGAGAATGTATTGTTCATATCAGAATTTAAGTTACATGCATTTAATTTTATTAGTACCTTCATCAAAGATGCTTTTCAAGTTTTATGATAGAAGAGATTTTTATGGTTCTTTTAATAAGATAAATGAAATGACTTTTTGTATCCTTTAAGTAACTGGGGAAATATGTGCAAGCTTCATGGAAGTAAATGGTCTAGTTTGGAGAATTGGAAAGTGACTTAAAATATTGTAGATGATCATTTTTATAAATAATTAAGCAGTGTATAAGTGGGCATTTTTATTTTATTTGAATGAGTTTTAGATTTTTGTGTGTGTTTTTAAGCAGTGATGGGTATTATACACTCTGAATTGTGGCCTTTGTATAGTAGTGGAGGATGAAGATAAGTTTTAGATTTGAATGTCTACATTTTTTCTCTCTACACTAAGTTATAATAATTTTGTTTGCAAAATATATTTGTTCTTTACTTTTTGGCTCAATATTTTACAGTGTTCACCATTCCAGTAATTTTACATAGTCAAGACTTCTTTCCATACCTTAATAGGTTACAGTCTTTTAAAATTAATTAATTTTTTCCTTTTTATTGAATTTATTGGGGTGACACTGGTAATCAAAATGATACAGGTTTCAGGTGCATAATTCCACAACTATCTGTACACTGTATGGTATGTTCACCACCCCAAATGATCTTTTTTAAATATAACTGATTATATTGATTAAATGAGAAAAGTTTAGAAGATGCTAGTGGATTTATGTTTCTATATACCTATACATACACAAACAAATGTGTATATTCATGTCTATACATAGTGTGTATGGACGTACATACATAAATGTCCATACAACTCCTCCGTTTTCAGAAATAGCAGGAATAGCAACAACATCAGTCTTTATAAATTTCCATTCCTGGTTGAAGTCTCCCTCCATAGGTAATAGCAAAAACTTCCTTAAAATGTGGGAAAAGCCCACTAGTGTACTGTGTGAAGACTAGCACATTCTCAGTCCAGCTTTTTCCAAACAAAATTGGTTCATTTGGAACCATCAGGCATATCACTATACTTCTGAGTGTTACCACTTGAGTTCATTTTTATTTTTGAATATATTCTGGGTGATTTTTTTTTTTTTTTTTTTTTACTCTGAGCAACTTTGAGACCAAATACTGGTTTTATTGTTGTTTTGTGTATGTATGTTATTTTTTCCTAGGATTATTTAAAAAATGTACACGGATAGCTGTTTTAGGTTCTCAACAGTGTTTCCCTCGGTTTTTATGTCCCCAATATAAATAAATATACTCTAGATTTTCAGGTCATGGTGCATGTGCTCTCAGGGATAGTAAATTTGCCTTTTTCTACAAGAAAAGTTAGATTCCTTAAAAACCCAAAATCCAAAATCACACTAACATCAATAGTAAAACCCCATTCTCTGCTGTAAATATCTATAGTGTATTTTTAAGACGCAAAGTCCGATTTTGAAAAGAGACATGATATATAGGTGTGTGTGTACCTTTTCAAAAAAAAAATATATATATATATACACACAAACACATAGTTTATTTACATGTTGAGGGCTCTTTTAAAGATTTATAATGAATGGTAGAAAAACTGAATTTTGTAAAGTCACTTCTTTTGTAGTTTTGGAGAAGTAGAAAATAGGAAAATTTTTGTTTAATAATTTATACTTTTAGAGAAAAATTGAGCTAACGTTCAGCACATTTTCAGTGATAACTAAAATTAACACAAAGATAATGTTGAGAATAAATATCTTATATATGCCCTACTCTGAAAGGTTTGTCTCTAGTACTATTTAAATTTATATTAGATCCAAGCTATTTTTCTATATTCTCAAAAGTATTTAGAACTAATAATCAGTTATTGACATAAAAGATATGTTATGAAAATACTTTTGATTTCTAACAAAATAAATATTAAGTTAATGGAAATGTTTTGAAATTTTAAAAACATGCTATATATTAATTTCAGTATGATAATTATTATGTTAATACTTTATTTGCTGCCTTTATTCAAAGTTGTGGAATTTGTAAGAAGAACCATGATCAGCATCTTCTTTTACTATGTGATACCTGCAAACTCCATTACCATCTTGGATGCCTGGACCCTCCCCTTACTAGGATGCCAAGGAAGACCAAAAACAGTTATTGGTAAGTAAAATGGAGAGAATTTAGACATTAGAATTGGGTTGGCTTCATTTCAGCAGCAGAAGATGAAGTGTTATATTGTTTCATAATATAGTTTTTGGCACATTTTAAAATTAATCATTGATAAATATTTTATCCAACTCTATTGAGGTATAGGCAACAATTAAAAATTGTATATATTTAAGGTATGCAACTTAATTTGATATACCTATATATTGTAAAATAATCACTACAATTGAGCTAATTTACATGTTCATCAACTTACATTGTTACTGTTTTCTATTTTTGTGGTAAAAAATGCTTCAGACATAAATGTTTATTATAGTATTATATGAATAAAGCTGTAATAGTTTCTTTTAGATACATTTTAAGTTTAATTGCGGTTATTTTGGTATCTTAGTGGATTCTTAAAGCATGGATTCTATTTAGCATTTTTATTGTTTTCTTTTGCTTTATTATAAGAATTTCTCAAATGCTTTGTTTGTTTTGAAATGGTGATGGCCAGAGGGAAGATGGGGCTGGGTGGAGGTTGGCAAAGGGGAGGAAAAGGGGAACATCTGTGATAGTGAAGTTAGAAAAAAGAATTTGCCTCCATATTCATGATTTTATTTGTACTTTAATATTTTATTTCTAAATTAGTGTTACCGAAGGCTTTATTTCTAGTATTCGTCATTTGTGCTAGTTATATGTAAGTTCAATCATTTGTTTGTAAATCTAGAAACATTTGACATGTTTCTTAATTTTTTTTCCCCTTAACTTGGGCATATTGAATCACTACAGATGTTCGATAAAAGCTTATAGTACCTATGACAAGTTTTATACTTTCTTGAATTTTAGTCTAAGGGAAAGACAGGTGTTCATTCAAATTTTAATAGACTGATTCTATATAGGAAGAATATAGGACATAGAAAACTTTGTAATGGACATGGTATTCTTTTTAGACAAATTACCTTTCTAGTTTTAGAAAATAATGAACTCCAGATTCCTAAATGGTAATCTGTGCAAAAAGTTGCATGTTTCTCCAGCATTCTAAGCATGTTTGGACCTCATTGTTTTATCTCATAAAGCTGCCTCTGTTCATTTTATTAGCAAGCTCCCATTTTTTCACCATTTTACAGGATTGCTTTATCATAATGTCCTTTTATCAATTTATCATGAGACAGTCATACTGGCCTGCTCTTCTCCAATGTAGTGGAACATATTTCTTTTTATACTTACATGCTTTTGAAACCAGAATTTAAGAAGATACTAGTCTATCATAATGGAATGCCAGCAGTATTGATAAGCGTACTAGGTGGGTTTCTAAATTGAAAGCCAGTTTGGTAGTCTGCGGGGCCAGGATGCTTGCTCATGATCTTGAACATGGAAATTTGCAGTTCTCTCCTTAAATGAGGTTATAAACTTGTCTGCAGACCTCTCGTTTCTAGTGGGTGAGAGTTTTGGGAAGAACTTTAGATCAAAGAACATAGCCTAGGATGTTCTATTCAAAGCTTTCCCTAAGAGACCTAAATTACTTAGAGTCCTATGCATTGATTATGAAGTTTTAAAGTAAAAGTAGAAATTAAAATTGCAGCAAAAAACAGGACAAAACAAAAAAAACTCTTCAATATCTTGTAGTTTCATATTTCCTTTGGCATCTAAAATCAGCTTAGCTTTGCTTAGCAGTTAATCGGGTATATATACAGTGGTAGGAAAAAATAGGTTTATGGTTGTAATACAGATAAATAATATAATAATTAATAAATATAAGAATAAGCTGTTTTGCATACTCACAACTGTAAACATACTTTTGCCCATCCCTGTATTTGGAGTAAGTTTTAGAGAATTATTTTTTTCTTTAGTGTATCTCTGGCATTCACCAGTCTATTCTCTGGGTCTATGAGTTTGTTTGTTTTTAATATTTGACATATAAGTGAGATGAGTTAATGTTTGCCTTTGATTTATTCAGTTAGCATAATGACTTCAAAGTTTCCATGTTGTTGCAAATGGCAAGATTTTCTTCTTTTTTATAGCTGAATAATATTTCAGTGTGTGTGGGTGTGTGTGTTTGTCACATTTTCTTAAGCCATTCATTCATTGATGGACACAGATTGTTTCCATGTCTTGAACATTAAAAAATAATGATGCAGTGAATATGTGGGAATGAAGATATCTTCTCAGGATAGTGATGTCATTCTTTTGTATCTATGTATGTACCCAGAAGTAGAATTGCTGGATCATATGGCAGTTCTATTTGTAGTTTTTGGAGTACTCTCCAGACTGCTTTCCGTAGTTGCAGCATTTTACATTCCCACCTGCAGTGCACAAGGGTTTCTTTTTCTCCACATCCTCGCCAGCACTTGTTATCTTATCTTTTCGATCACAGGCATTCTACAGGGCTGAGGTGGAATTTCATTTTGGTTTTGATTTTTATTTTCCTGATGAAGTTTTATATAGGCATCTATGAAGATTTTCCTCTAAAAAGAAAGGAAAGCATGAGATCAAGAAAAATAACACTGTAGTGTGGAATCTTTGAAGATTAAAAGAGGTTATCTGTAGAGAAGAAAAAAGTAAATCATGAATTTTGTATAAAATTTGGTAAATAGAGTGTTACTAGGTTTATTACATTTAAAGATTAATAAAATCATTTTTTCTTTGGCTTATGCATATAAGAGTCTCTATAAATTAATCAGTCTACTCACTTATCTTAGCATTATTATACATTAAGGGAAATCATTCTGAACATAGGTGCAGGAGATGAGCATGGTATCGTTCACTGAGAAAACTCCGTTGGCATTTCAATATCGAGGTGGTTCTTTTGCATAAATTCTGGACATGAATTTTTATTGTTTATACTTTAAAAAATCCACTTTTAATTAATGTTTTGATTACTTAAGGTTATCTTTAGTATTTTGCATGGGAATTATAAATTACAGGATTCTCTTCCCTAGTAGAATATATTAAGTTAAAATATATAGGATTAAGGAGAGTTTGGCTAAATTCACGGATGATAGTAGTTTAGTGGGTTATGAAAAGAAGCCAGGTATGTGTTTTGACATTATGAAAGAGAACTGTGACTCTCTTCCAGGTATTATTTAACTATATTGAATTGGACAAGCCATGGTTTTATCCTAGGTTATTATTTCTTAACTTCTTGTGTACCAAAGAATGTAGCTGAGATACTTTTTAGTATCTTAATAGGTAGTTATAATATGGAGACTATATTGTTTAACAGATTGTAGAAAAAGTTGCAAGTAGTGTATTCATCTCTGTCAACTCTGTATATTGGAACTATCATGTGGCAGTTGTCTTGAAATAGGAATAGATAAATTTCTGCATTTGTGGTTATATTTTCTTTTGATTTCTGAGTTATTCAGTGTTTTGTACTGTTCAGGGCATAACAGTTCTAATATTTGAGTGCTCCAAAAGCAAGTTTCTTTGTCACCCCGATGTATTAACTTTTGACGGAGATGAGAATGAACATGAGTAGTTAGAAAATGTCCTGACAAGAGTTATAGTCACAAAATGTGAAAAAAGGGAATAACTCAATTAGAAAAATATGCAGCACAATGACTTATTCTAAATACCCAAGAAATTCATGTATGTTAAAAGTTAATTGGAACTGTCTGAGAAACTTGGACTGCATTTCACTTCAACTGGTAGAAATGGTCATTTTGTATTAAGATTATATGCTGTAAAGGCAAGAAACTGGTCCTTTTCTGTGATCTAATTTGATATCTTCCTATAGGTACTTCTGTTTTGATGATTGTTGTATTTTATTATTATTTACTAACAGGGTTGTCCAACCTTTTGGTGACTCTGTGCCACACTGAAAGGAGAAGAGCTGTCTTGGGCCACACATTAAATCCATTGCGACACATAATCACAAAAATTCTCATCATGTTTTAAGTAAACTTAAGATATTGTGTTGGGACGCATTCACAGCCTTCCTGAGCTGCATGTGGCCCACAGGGTGCAGGTTGGACACCCCTGAAACTTTGTGGGGTTTTCACAATTTAGGACTGTCAATAGATTATTTCAAAATATACTTATCATTTCAATTAGGTATTTCTTTAAGCTGTTTACTTCTTGGATGAGCCTTTACCCTTTTCATATGGGATAAAAAGCAATTTTGTATATTATACTTTATTTTTATTTTCATGGTAATCTATTAGTCTAAGGAATAAAGTGCTTCATTGTTCTAGTAATAGATGCATAAAAATTTTTAAGTAACACATGATAATTTACTTCCTTATTTTCTTTCATTGCTCACTGTTTTTACTGTTAAAATTTTTGTTCAACAGCTCTGCTTATATAAATGAGTTTTAATATATTAAAATTTATGCCTTAAATATTAATTTGCATTTTAGCAATTAATGTATTTGTATTAGCAACACAAATGGCACATTGTATTTAATTCTGTTACTGCAGTTCAAAATTTAAAGCTGTTACTTTTAAAAAATAAATATTAGTTTGACATTTTACTGTATTAATGAGAGTTATGAATTTTGTCAGAGCATGAATTCAGATGATGAGATCTTTGAAAATACTTGATAAGGGAATTACAAGTTTTTTTTAATGTTTTATTTATTTATTTTTAGAGAGAGGGGAAAGGAGGGAGAGAAACATCAATGTGTGGTTGCCTCTTGTGCACCCCCTACTGGGGACCTTGGCCTGAAGCCCAGGCACGTGCCCTGACTGGGAATCGAACCTGTGACCCTTTGGTTCGCAGGCTGGCACTCAGTCCACTGAGCTGCACCAGCCTGGGCAAGAATTATAAATGTCATTCAACAGTACTGGTATAAACATGTAAACTAAATATTAAATACAATTTTATATATTATTACATTTTTATAAAGAGGATGCTTATCAGTTAGACTTTTATAGAATTACTTTCTGATTATTCTTTTAAATTGGAAGAAAATAGATGAAAAAATTTTACTTTTAACAACTTAGTATGAATTTTTGAAACGGGCTTTCATAATTTCAATACAAAGATTTCCAGCAGTCACGTGCAGACTTCTGTTGTTCAAATGTTAGCCACGAGTCACATGTGGCTATTTGAATTTAAATAGATTATAATTTAAATTTAAAAATACATTCTTGAGTCACATTAGCTACATTACAAGTGCTCAATAGCTACACGTGGCTAGGTGCTATTGTACTGGACAGTGTAGACACAGACAGTTCTAACATGTAGAGTTCTACTGGACAGCACAGTTTAGACAGACCTTTCAGTTTTAATTCTTTAATATTACTCATATATTTTTCCACGTCTTTTTACTGTGGCAAAATACACATAACAAAATTTACTGTTTTAATCATTTTTAAGTTATAGATTTCAATGTCATTAAATACATTAATAATGTGTAATCATCAGTCTATAGTATTTTTCATCTTGTAAAACTGTAACTTTGTATCCTTTAAACAATAACTTCCTGCTCTTCCCTCCTCTCAACCCCTGCCAACTATCATTCTACTCTTCGGCTCTGGTTTTGAGTACTTCACCTCATCTAAGTGGAATCGTATAGTATTTGTCTTTTTGTAACTGGCTTTTTTGCTCAGTATAAGTCCTCAAGGTTCATCCATGTTGTAGCATATTGCAGAATTTCTTTCTTTTTAAAAATAATAATATTCCATTGTAAGTATATACCACATTTTGCTTATCCATTCATTAGTCAGTGGATACTTGTGTTGCTTCCATGTTATAGCTATTGTGAATAATGCTGCCATGAACATGGCTGTACAGATATATCCTCGACACTCAGCTTTCAATTCTTTGGGATATATACCCAGAACTGGAATTGGTGGATTAAACAGTAATACTATTTTTAATTTTTTGAGGAACAGCCATACTGTTTTCCTAAGCATCTATCATTTTACATGCCCACCAACAGTGCACAAGCGTTCTAGTTTCTCCACACCCTTGTCAGCACTTGTTATTTTCTGGTTTTTGTTTTGTTTTGTATTGTTTTTATTTTATTTTGTTTTTTTGTAAAGTAGCCATCCTAATGGATGTGAGGTGGTATATCATTATAGTTTAAATTTTCATTTCTCTAATGATTAGTAGTATCGAGCATCTTTTCATGTGTTTATTAGCCATTCCTGTATCTTCTTTAGAGAAATGTTTATTCATATCTTTGTTCAACAGTTGGGCTTACAAGCCAAAGTTATGTAATACTAACTTTTAGGGCAGTGCTTTTTTTTTTCAGTGTATAAGTCTCTTGTGTCATGTGAAAAACAAAATGTGTAATTGAAAACCATTGTTATAAAAATAATACTAGCTTTTCTAATTGACCATGTATTAAACTTTACCGAAATCTTTATTTATCCATACAGCTCTCAGTTACTGTCTAGAGTCTTTTTTTTTTGAACCCTGCAAGATTTTTTGTTGAGTATTTCTTATAGGACAGGGCTAATGGTAATAAATTTACCCAGCTTTTGTCTGTCTGGGAATGTCTAATTTCTCTCTCATTTTTGAAGGACAGTTTTGCTGGACATAGAATCCTTAGTTGACAGGTTATTTTTCTTCCATTTAACATTTTGAATATATTGACCCAGTGCCTTCTGGCCTCCAAAGTTTCTGATGAGAAATCTACTGATAATCTCACTGTGAATCTGATGTGATGATTCTGAAATTCTCTCTGCTTTAAAGAGTCTCTGTGTCTTTTCCTTTGGAAAGTTTGATGATACCGTGTCTTGGTATGAGACTCTGAATTTTTGGGGTTCGTTGATCTTGTTGGATGCTTATATTTATGTCTTCCATCAAATTTGAGTTTTCAGTCATTATTTATTCGAACACTCTCTCTTCCTTTTTCTTTCTTCTCCTCTGGGACTTCCACAATGCAAATGTTGGTACGCTTGTCAATGCCTCACATGTTCCTTAGGCTCTGTTCACTTTCCCCCAGTCTTTTTTCTTTCTGTTCCTCATACTCAATAATTTCCACTGTCCTATCTTTAAGTTCACTGATTCTTATGCCTGCTTAAATCTCCTTTATTTCCCATGAAAAATGAATTTTTCATTTCAATTATTGTACTTTTCAGCTCCAGATTTCTTTTTGGTTTATTTTTTGGTTTTTTCTTTATTAATATTTCCATTTTGTTTATACATTGTTTTCCAGACTCTCCACAACCTACTTCAGTGAGCATCTTTATAACAGTTGTTTTAAAGTCTTTGTTTTAAAGAGCTGCCATCAAGTCTTCTGACACAGTCTCTGTTTACTTAATTTTTGTCCCTTTAATGAAGTATACATTTGCCCTTCTTTGTATGCCTTACAGTTTTTTGTCAAAAATTGGACATTGAAATTTTATAATATGATAACTCTGGAAATGAAATTCTCCTATAATCCCCAGGATACACTGTGTTTTTTATTGTTTTTGTTTGTTTGTTTTTTATTATAGTGGGCTGTCTCTGTGCTGAGGATCAGCCTGAGATATAAACTTGTGTTCTTCTCATGTCTTTTCTGAGCTTTTCTCTAGGCAAGTGTGACCACTTTCTAGTTTTGCTAGTTTATACACTTACTTTTGAATGTCCTAGTCTTTAATGTCTGGCTCCCAAAAGGGGAAGAAGAGAAAAATGAAGGTGGAAGGATAAAGGACACTGGTCTTTTAAATCCTGGAAGTCACTCCCGACTGAGAGGTAGTGCCTTGCAATAATAGAGGGAGGTCACCCACCTCTTTGCCTACGCTTTTCTGATCAAAGCAGCAATCAACACTCAGAACACAGATCCCAATATCTGTAGTCAGGGTTTGATTTGCTCACCCTGGCTCCTAACTACTGTGTGCAAGCTGCCTGCCAGTAATATGTGCACAACTGCCTGCTAGGTGGCTTGGGATGGAGGTTGGGTAGCTGCTACTGCGCTAAGAGCTGAAGTTGACCGAAATTAACAGTAGTTTGCCTGTGCAAGTCTTCCCCTTGAAGTTGGAAGCCTTCAGCAGCCTTCTAACATAGCCACATCAGACAGGTCCTGCTAGTGCAACTGATTTCTAGGTAGAAAAACAGATTTCTGTTGCTTCCTATTATGCCATCTTCCCTATATCCCTGTTTTTAAAAATGCTTCATTAAATTCTTTTAATGAGTAAGTTTATGTTTCCTCTTTTATAAGTAGTATGGGCCACTAACTAAATGACTTATTTATTTTTTCAACGCTGTTTAGAATCTGTTTCTACAGAGTTTTCTTAGTTGGTATGTTCATCATGGCTTGTCATTAACTAAGATTAAAAGATATGATAGCTGTGACAGGAGTACAGTCAGAGTCAATAAATGACTTTGATTTTCAGGTATCACAGTACATGTCACTTAAATAAAAGTCATGAGTCCCAAAAACAAACTGCCTTTTTAATCAGTGCCGAATCTCTTATGTTAGTTTAAACATGTAGCATTATTACATATGTTCTCATTACACTTGTAAGGCTACATGAAATTGCCTTATATATTTACTGTTATTATTCTTATAGGAGTGTATATACCTTTCTATATGTAGTCATTATATACCCTGTGATTACATATACCCATGTATTTTTTTTTTTTACATATACTGGAATTTTGGTTTATAGAAACCAGTGCCAACACTAGAAGGTAAGAAGAAATGTATGAACTTACATTTTTTCTCCATGTAGGCAGTGTTCGGAATGTGACCAGGCTGGGAGCAGCGACATGGAAGCGGACATGGCCATGGAGACCTTACCAGATGGAACCAAACGATCAAGGAGGCAGATTAAGGAACCAGTGAAATTTGTTCCACAGGACATGCCTCCAGAACCCAAGAAGATTCCAATAAGAAACACGGTAACTTATTCCCTATTTATCATAATCATCACAAAATTCTGAGGCAAAAACTTTGGAGGAGAGAAGGACAAAGGTTGAACATACACTCAGGAGACAAAGAAAGAAACCTGTATACTGCTATTGTTTATTCTTGAGACTGTATTGTTTTATATTATGAAATATACCATACATACCTGAGAATTTATAATTTATGTATTCCACTTAAAGCATAATAATAATGAACAACCACTATTAATATAATGAACTTACCAACCAACTTCAAAAATAGAACATTACTGTAGCGTTTGAAGCCCCCGTGAACTCCTTGGTAATCACATTCCCATCCATTTAGACCAGAAGTCACCTCCTTCCTCAACTTTGTATTTCTCATTCTCTTCTTTTAATTATACTCCAAATGTGTGCATTGATAAACAGTACATAACTTTCCTGATTTTGAATTCTGTGTGAATGGAGTTAAATTTTTTTCTTCTGTTATTTGATACTCTGACTACATTATATTGATTTCATTCCTACATGCTAATCTGTGTAGTTGTAGCTCATTCATTTTCACTAAGGTGTGATTTTCTTTTTTGAAACAATGGATCATTACTTATTTTATCTTTTGTTCGGTAGATTGTCATTTTTGCTGTTTGCACCTTTTTTTGTTTTATTAACAATTTTGTTTTAAGTATTTTTGCAAAGGGTTCCTGCAGCATGGTAACAAGGAGCTAGGGTATGTACTAAGGCGTGGTTCTGCTTAGCTAGAGGATGTTCCCATCCTCAGTTTTGGAAGATAATTCCAGTGTTTCCTGAAGCAGTTTACACTCATACCAGCATTGAATAATGATACCATTGCTACCCAAATTTTTTGGTCCACTGTTTTAATGGTTTTCAGTGTTGTAAATATAAAATAGTATATCATCGTTTTATTTAGTGTTCCCCTCAAAACTAGTGACTTTGAGCATCTATATATTTTTGGTCAGTTGTATTTCCCTTTTAGAGAATATATATTCAGGTATTCTCTAGTTTTTCTTTTAGGTCATTAGCCTGTTTTATATTAAAAATTCTTTGAGTTCTGGCCAAGATGGAGGCATAGGTAGATACACTTTGTCTCTTTGCACAACCAAAAGGAGGACAACAATAAATTTAAAAACAAGAAATAACTAGAAAATCAACCTGTGTGGAAGTCCGACAACAAAGAAGTTAAAGAAGAAAGATTCATTCAGACCAGTAGGAGGGGCCAAGACGGGCAGCCAGGGTGGAGGGGACCAGACAAGGCAGAAGCTGGCAGACCGGGCAGTCCCACATCTCCATGCAGATAAACTGGGAGGAACAAGAGAGGAATGAGACAGACCGCACGACCTAGGGTTCCAGTGCAGGAAGAAGAAGCTTCAAAACCTCTACCAGTTAAAACCTGTGGGATTTGTGGTGGCAGGATAAACTGCCAGTCTCATAGGAGAGTTCATTGGAGAGACGTGCAGGGTCCTGGAATGTACACAAACCCGCCCACCGGGGAATCAGCACCAGAAGGGCCCAATTTGCTTGTGGGTAGCAGGGGAAGCAACCAAAAGCCTGCCAAGAGCCAAGCAAGCGGCACTGTTCCCTCTCAGACCCCTCCCCCACATACAGCACCACAAGGCAGTGATGTGGGTTGCCTTGCCGTGGGGAATACCTAAGGCTCTACCCCTCACGACATAATAGGTGCCCCAAGAAAAAAAAATATGACCCAAACGAAAGAACAGATCAAAGCTCCAAAAATAGAACTAAGCAGTGAAGAATAGACAACCTAACAGATGCAGAGTTCAAAACAGTGGTAATCTGGATGCTCACAGAAATGGTTGAGTATGGTCACAAAATAGAGGAAAAAGTGAAGACTGTGCAAAGTGAAATAAAGAAAAATACACAAGGAACCAACAGGGAAGGGAAGGAAACTAGGACTCAAATCAACAATTTGGAGCAGAAAGAAGAAATGATCATTTAACCAGAACAGAATGAAGAAACAAGAATTCAAAACAATGAGGAGAGGCTGAGGAACCTCTGGAACAACTTTAAACACTCCAACATCCGAATCTTAGGGGTGCCAGAAGGAGAAGAGGAAGAGCAAGACACTGAAAACTTATTTGAACAAATAATGAAGGAGAACTTCCCCAATCTGGCAAAGGAAATAGACTTCCAGGAAGGTCAGAGAGACCCAAACAAGTTGGATTCAAGGAAGCACCCACCAAAGCACATTATAATTATATTACCCAAGATTAAAGATAAGGAGAGAATCTTAAAAGCAGCAACAGAAAAGGAGAGACAGTTATCTACAAAGGAGTTCCCATAAGACTGTCAGCTGATTTCTCAAAAGCTTACAGACAAGAAGGGGCTGGAAAGAAATATTCAAAGTCATCAAAGGCAAAGGCCTATGTCCAAGATTGCTCTATCTGGCAAAATTGTCATTTAGAATGGAAGGGCAGATAAAGTGCTTCCCAGATAAAGTAAAGTTAAAGGAGTTCATCATCACCAAGCCCTTATTATATGAAATGTTAAAGGGACTCATCTAAGAAAAAAAAGGTGATCAAAAATATAAACAGTAAAATGACAACAAACTCATAACTATCAACAACTGAACCTAAAAAGAAAAAACAAAAACAAACTAAGCAAACAACTAGAACAGGAACTGAATCACAGAAATGGAGATCACATGGAGGGTTATCAGTGGGGAAGGGGAGGGTGGAGAATGGGGGAAAAGGTACAGGGAATAAGAAGCATAAATGGTAGGTACAAAATAGACACAGGGAGGTTAAGAATAGTATAGAAAATAGAGAAGCCAAAGAACTTACATGTATGGCCCATGGACATGAACTAAGGGAGGGCTGGGCGGGGCGGTTGGTGCAAGACAGAGGGGAATAAATGGGAGGGAAAAAAATAGAAAAAAAAGATGTGAAATCATTAAAAAATTAAAGAAAAATAATGAAAATTCTCTGAGAACATAGTTTAAAGAATTTCTTCCCTGAAATTCTTTGTATGTTATTGCCAGATGCCTGGGAGCTCTAAAGCTTGGTGTGCTTCCTTTCCGTTATAGAGTAGTGTGAATTTCTGCTCCAAACCCATAAGGCTGGCTTGCGGTTATGAATTCTTTGGGGAGACATTTTACTTTCTTACCTTGAGCAAAGGCAGTCAAAAACAATCTTTGTCCCCCTGAGGGAGATGTAAAGATATTTTTAGGGTTAGTTGTCAGCATTTGTTTTGTTACCTGTTCAGTTTTGGTGAGTCTTTTTTTTATTCCCATAAAGTAAAAGTTTTCTTTAATCTGTAGTAACCCTCTATTTTGGAATCACTTAAATGATCTCATTTAAGAAAGTCACCTAGATTATTTTCATCATTTTTGTGTTGTGGGCTCATTTGAAATTGATGAGGCAAATCCTGGAATTGTTGTGTCTTAGGTAATAGAAATAGTTAATTATGGGTTCTCTAAACCAATCAATTTCAAATAGTTCTTTTTTAATTTTGACAAGTTTTAAACATTTTCTAACGGTTTACAAATATATTTTGTAATTTTATTTGTAATTTTCACATTTTAGTTTTAAGGGTTTACAAATATATTTTATTTATAAATGAACTAAAGAGAAATTTCCTTCTTTGAATAAGCCTGCTTCTTTGTCTGTTGCTAAATATTTTCTGTAACTATGTGATTCCAAATCTGCAGCTATTCTTACGATCTTAGACATCTTTATATGTAGATATTTACAAAGATTATCCTCTTCAGAAACATTTCTTTTCTAGTTTCTTTATTATTTAAAGAAATCCTTATGGTCAGTATCATCGTTACTTTTGGAGTTATGTAGAGGGATATTTTGTAGATATTACAGTGATATTTATGTGGCCATAGTTTGGTATTATTTAAGACAAAAGAGGATCCTACTTTTTAGAATTAGAATTATAAGGAAGCTTTTAAATTTTCTAATTTAGTCCAGTTGTTTTCATCTTATTCTTTGTCTCTGGCTTTCTTGTGTAAAAGTTTTAATCTTGTAGACATTGGTGGATAAAACACAAGAAAATATTTCACGGCCAGTGATTTAGTCAGCGTGGTAGCATGGTTATTTTCTCTCTTGGGGGAATTCAAATGCATATTGAAACTCTCAGAAATATTGCTGTTTAGAAAAAAATATATAAATTACTTCTCTTTTTTCCTAACTTATGTTATCAAAGAGCACCTTTTTTTCCAGCTACTGTTAACATAGAGGACCTTGCGGTACCAGCTTTGGAAATGGTGTCCAGAGGCCATGGATCAGCTGCATCAGGATCGCCAGGGTGTTAGTTGAAACGTAGATGTTGGATGTCCTAGAGCTAATGAATTAGAATCCGGGGTTAGACTAAGGAGGCGTCTTAGGTGGTATTCTTATGTAGACTGTCCAGATAACATTTATGATTATTACTCTTACTTTTTTCCTTCCATCTTCTCTCCGTCAGGACGTACAGCAGTTCCGACAACCTTCCATGCGCATGTTTAGTTGGTCGGGTACTAGCGTAAGGAGCTAAGGAATTAAGATGCAGGAGAGAGTGATCAATCATCTTGATCTTTAAAAAAAACATTTTATTCCTTGATTTTAGAGAGAGAGGGGGAGAGAAAAAAAATTGATTTGTTTTTCCATTTAGTTATGCATTTATTGGTTTATTCTTGTGTGTGCCCTGAGTGGGGATCGAGCCCACAGCCTCGGTGTGTTGGTTGGTGCTCTAACCAGCTGAGCTACCGGCCAGGGCTCAGTCCTCTTGCTCTTGAGCGTACTGTTTAGGCTGAGATCCGATTGTTACCTTAATGTTTTTACCTGTCATTTCTGTGTCAGAGTTGTATTAGCATTTTAAATTATTAGATAATATGTTAAAGTGAAGCACTCTAGTTTCTTTTGTTAGCACACCATTAATTATGGGAAGCCAGGTATGTAACTGCCTACTAATTTGTATAGCCAAATACCTTTCACGATAAATCACTGATTTATTGCTCCCTTTAATTTTTTGTTGTTCCTAATATTTTACTCCTCGCACTTTTTATTTTAATGCATAGATAACATTTTGGGATAGTCCATCCTTAAATTTCTTATAACATTTTGGCTTTTGTTAATTTATGTTTTTCCTGCCATCATTGATAAAGTGTAGTTTATTTTACAATAGTCATATTAGTCTATCAAAATTTTGAAACAATTTACCTCTGTGACGTAGGGGATTTATGACATTCTCTAAGTTTCAGTTCTCATTTCAAAATAATATCAAGCAATAAAACTGTTAAAATCATCATTTGTGTAATTTTCTATCAATTTCTATTAAATTTGTTGTGTTCCCTTACATTGCAGTGATAGTACAATTTTTAGAGACATAGTTCAAGGTTATTTCATGCTAGTAAAATAATTTTTCTTTTGTTGTAATAATCCTTTTTGCGGTACATGAGAACTGGTATTCTGGTAGCATAATTTTATGTTTAAGAATTCAGACTTTATAGTATAATTAAGCATACAGCACTTTAATCCCATTTTTTACAGGCCACTTTGTGAAGCTGTCCAAAGACTATCAAAAAAGTGAAATGATTAGGGCTGCTATAGATTGAAGTCCCATTTTTATTGAATAGTTTTCCTCACCTCCTTCTATTTCTCACTTTGTGTACTTTGTGTCTATATGTTTAAAAGTAAAATCAGGCGGTAGTAAGGGACTGAAAGGCAAAAGGAAGGGATTCATCTGTTGGAATAGTTGAATAAATTCTAATATTGGGTTGGCTAAAAGTCCGTTTAGCTGTTTCCAGAGTAAGTAAGGGGCTGTGGTGCAGACGTGTGCCAGAGTGACCATGGGAAATCCAGCTTAGCAACCAACTGCTGTTTTCAGAAGTGGCTAATGTACAATAGTACTTACTTGCCACATGGGTAGGTGCCCTAAAAAGTGACACTTCCAGACTCCTTTCCTCCACTCACTTTTCTTTCCTTTTTGAGGACTGTGATGCTGTCTTTTTCATCCATACTCTCCCAGCTCTGAGCATTGTACCAGGCATGCAGTAACTTCTTGATAAAGTGGTTAGATGAATCACTGACAGCATGAATGCTGGCAGTGAATGAAGAGTTGTAAAATACCAGGAGGATAACCTGAGTTAGTAGTAGGCCCATGAACGTGAACCCGGGCTTTTTACAGGCCCAGCGGGATTTAGAGTAGGGAGGGGTTAACCCCTTCCCTGGCTTGCTGAATACCCGGCATAGCCTTCACTATGCTTGCCGCGCATTTATGAGTGAACCGCATGTTTTCTCTCCCACTTTTTTCTTTTTCTTTTTTAAAAAAGTTAATGAAAAGGGAGTAACATGGGTGAAATGGAGAATCTTAAAAATAAAGGTTCTAGTGATAGATGATATGTCAGCTACTGTTAACTCTGTGACTTTTGTCCTCTCTTCCTTTATATTTATAGAAGCTACACAAATGAGTTCAGGGCTTTTCTTATTAGAGACTTTGGCAAAGAGAGTCCCTTCTATTTCGATTGCATTAAGCAACTCTTTCCTTCAGAATTCCTAGAATTTATACCACCCATAACCAGTGTTTATTTCAAAAGTTGGCCTTGATATAATTTATTTTTAGTGGTTGAGCTGATGCTTTGAATCTATATTCAGTTTATATAGTAATAGCACTTTATAAAATAACTTTCATATGTCTAATTGAACATTCTGGAAAAAACTAGTAGTTTTGATAGCCAATAATAACAATTGGGGATAATTTTTAAATGTATTTTTCATTTATTGCAGGAATGAAAAAAACTTAGGACTGGAATCTCATTTATCATAATATAATTCAACTTCTTTTGTACTGGGAGAATTGCTTTTCTCCTACGTGAGATCCTTTTTATAGGATAGTGAATCAATTTATATACCTACCCCACCTTTCAATGTAAAGTCATCATGCTTCAGTGATTTTCAGCTGGTGTTCCATGCCACACTGGTGTGCCCCAGGAATCTTTGAAACATGCAATACCTGACCATTCAGTCAGTCAGGGGCACTGACCTCTTTTCCCTTAGATTGTCAAATTAGAAAAAATGACAACACCCAACACAACAATAGCCGTTTGATGTGAATGAATTAAAATTATACCTTTTTTTGTCAAATCCTCAAAAAATATAGTTTTTGGTGTACCGTAGAATTTTAGTAATTAGTTTATGTGTGCTACGAGATGAACAAAGTTGAAAAATCACTGCCATACTTCATATATTACTTGGATTAAGAACTTTTCCTTGAATTTCTTAAAATGTTATGTGGTTTTAATCTTTCAACTGCAAATTTTTATTATTTCCATTCCACTACTTTGAAATAGTATCTTTCTCCTTCCACCTTTCCAGGTGGTTTCTTCGGCACTGAGCCAAAACAACTCTGTGGGCCCAGTGACCTTGTAGGCTGCTGCTTTACTGACCTGCAAAGCATTCACTGTCGAGTATCACCCAACCCATTTTATGACTTTGTAATATTCTAGTGTAAATACTTAATTGTTTTGTTTTTCACATCTTTGAAAATCCCAGTGGTCCTACAGTTATTTCCTCTACTTTGATTTTGCTAGTTTTCAGTTTTATCTCATAGTGCTTAGAGGGAGGATCATGACTTCTGGTGCATGCAACATAATTCTCAGCCTCATTGATTTGATCTTAAGTGCATTTTATCCTCCTGGGTAAACCTTCGGAGTCCACTAAAGGGAAGACAGTACTTTAAGGTGAACTTCTGTTTATAATAGATAGAAACATCGGTTTATATTATATATTCTTCACAGTTGTCAAAATTTAGGCAATTATCTTTTGTATGAATGCTTTGGTCATATTTATTTCTGTGTTGAACAGTTTTTTATGTTAAGCAGTAAAAATTGGCTGCATGGGAATCCAGGCCTTCATGGACTCCCTGATCCCTGCTTGTGACTCCTTGTCCTACTCTTGAACCATGATCAAGTTAATTCTTTTTCAACATACATTTATAGATCAACTAATAATGTTAGGCACCAGGCAATAGATAATGAACAGAATACCAAGATGAAGACATGCTATATGTCCTTTAGGAACTAGAAAGTTGATAGAAAGTTGACTGTCAAGAAAACGAAGTATAAATTAGAAAGTACAGTGTCCACATGAGCGATAATTGCCCTAGCAGGTAACGTGATGATTCTGAAATGGAAGGGAAAAGATGGAAGATGGAGGTTAGCAACAAAAACTACAAATTGACTAATATTATATCCCAAAGCCTGGGTATTAATAAGTTGAAACTTTTAAAGTATCAGCAAGCCAGATGCTTTGGGCCCTTAAGCATAAAATTTAGTGTAAAAATTTTGAACCACATTTGGAATCATAATACCTATAGCTGTCTTTCTTTCAACATGCTTTTATGACAGGCCTTTTGATGGCACAGCCTCTCCCATTACTAACTTGGCAAAATTTTAAAGATATTAATTGGATTAAATCTTAATAATTTAACTGTAATACAGATTAATTTATCAATCAAGATTCTTAATGATTATTAGCACACGTTTAGCAAAAGAAAATAACTTGCTATTTCAACCACTTAATTTTTTTTAGATAACTAGGTATGACTTTTGGTGATAGCTTATTTCTTTTTAAATTATTTCTGTGCTAAGAAAATTCTGATCATTAGTGTATTGATTGATTTAAGATTTTTTAAACTTAAATAACTTTATTATTATTTCTTCAATTAAAAATATCTTATATAAAGATATGACTTACTATGCTTGAGAAAGTAATCATTCAAAATGTAATGGTATTTCCCTCTCTAGTACAAATTCTTTGTATCATTATTCCCTTTAGAAGTTAGATGGTACAAAATCAAATTCTTGAGTTTTTAGATAGCATTAAACCTATAAGATAGCATAGTTTGTTGTGGCAAGTACTTGAACTAACACAAGGTAGATTTAATTTCTAGCCCATACTCTGCCAATAACCCTTTATGTGGCTGTGCATAAGTACTTTATCTTGTTTGCTCTCATGCCTGAATCCTTAGAATCTGTGAATATGTTACCTTACATGGCAAAAGGGGCTTTGCAGGTATGACTAAATTTGTGGACCATAAGATGGGAAGACTGACCAGGATTATCCATGTGGGTCCAGTCTAATCTTATGAGTACCTAAAAGGAGAGGACTTTGTTTTTAATTGTGAGTGAGATGTAACTACAGACAATGGGTCAGAGAGATGTAGCATTGCTGCCTTTGAAGATGGAAGACAGTTGCCATGAGCTGCGAGTCAACGAATGGGGGCAGCCCCTAGGAGATGGAAAAGGCAAGCAAACTGATTCTCTCTTTAGAGAACCCAGACAGGGATGCAGGCCTACCTACACTCAGGTCAGAATTCTGACCTACGGGACTACAAGTTAATACATTTTTTTTTCTAAGCCACTAAATTTGTGATAATTTATTATGGCAGTGATACATTGAGTGACTTCTACTTTTGTCATTTAAAACTAAAATGGGAAAATGACTTATAACACTACATAATTTTTACTTGAAGGCATAGATGTTAGAAATGAATGACATATTCATTCATACTTTTGGAAAGTTCCAGTAGTGCAATAGTTCCTATTCACTTGAATGCTTTATGTCATTAAATGATAGAATCCATAGGTGGATTTTAAAATATTTAGTTTTTTCATCATTGATGGAAGTTGAAATAATTCTGTAAGTGGCATTTTACCTTTATTTAGATGTAACTTAAATATGAAATTTAATAATTTATGCAGTAATGGAAAATTTGTTTATTATTTTTCAAAGTTTCCTAAGTTAGTCCAGTTATGGCTGATGATTTTTTTTAATCATAGCTTTGCTGAGATATTATTCACATACTATACAGTTCATCCATTAAAATTGTGCAGTTCAGTGTTTTTATTAATTCATAGAGTTGGACAGCTATTACCACAATCAATTATAGAATATTTTCATTGCTTCCCTAAAAAAAGAAAAACCCTACATCCATTAGCAATGACTCCATTTTCCACTCTCCCAACCTCAAGTCCAAGTCAACTGCTTATACACCCTCTTGTCACTATAGATTTGCTTTCTGGACATTTCATATAAATAGAATAATATGACTGTATTTTTTTTCACTTAGCATAATATTTTCAAGATTTATTCATGTTACATCATGTATCAGGACTTCATTTCTTTTTATTTTCATGTAATATACCATTATGGGTATACCAGATTTTATTTATTTGGTATATATTCTTTTTAACATATTCACAGATTCTGAGGATTAGGGCATGAGTGCAAATGAGATAAAGTACTTACCCACAGCCACATAAAGAGTTATTGGCAGAGTATGGGCTAGAAATTAAATAAAATACTTCATCACTTGATGGACTGTTGTGGGTTCCTCCCCCCACTTTTTGACTCTTACAGGTCATGCTGCTATAAATACTCATGTATGTACAAGTTTTTTCTGTGAACATGAGTTTTCACTTGGGTATATGTGTATACCAGGAGAGGAATTTCTGGCTCATATGTTAACTCCAATTTTAACATTTAAGAAACTGCCAGACTGTTTTCCCAAATGGCTGTAGTAGTGGCAGCAGTGTATGAGGCTACCAGTTTTTCCACATCCTTACCAACATTTATTATTGTCTGCCCTTTTGACTGTAGCCATCCTAGTGGGTGTGAAGTGGTAGCTCTTAGTGGTTTTGATTTGCATTTCTTTGTTTGCTAAGACACTGATGATCTCAGCTCCTCTCCTCCCTTCCCCTCCCCTCTTTTATATTTTCTTGGTGGCAGAAATTTATTGCTCACAGTTCTGCAGGCTAAAGATTTGGGCACCAGCATAACCTATGAGGGTCGTCTTCCTGTATTCTCATGTGGAGAAAGGGACACTGATGACATTTTAAAAGAAAATAAAATGATGCAGGCCCCTTCCCCTCTCTGTTATCTGTGCTGTCACATAATGCTAAAATGTTTCTAGTTGAACTCTCAAACAAATGAAAAATGACTGAGATTATATATCTGTAGTATAGCATAATTAATGCTCTATTATTATTGTCATCATCCCCCAAATTTAGTCCCTATGAGCTAAGAAAGAAAAATCTAATGTGATGTTATGATGAAATTCCAGAAAGATACTCTGAGGAATAATTGAAAGAATATTCCCATAGCACTGTTTTCTTTTGCTGCCATTTTCACAATTAAGCTTATTGTATGTTTATCAATTTAATAAATGAATGAACAGACCCTCTTTACATAATAATGACCTGGTCATTTATCTTTAAATATTTAAGCTTCTGTTACATGAATGCTAGGATAAGTTCAGGTGGTAAAACGGGGCCCAACCATTAGAACCACCTTACAGTGGAACATACTGCTTGTTCTTTGGAATAGTTAAAGCTATATGACTATCAGGGATATATATATTTTTTATGGGTTTCCTGCATCAAGTAGAGAGAGAATATTAGATGAAATAATTTTTTATTTTAATTTTAAGGTATATGTGAAATAACCATGTGCTCAGTGTGTTGCGGATCCTTCTTTTTGTTTCTAGTCCAGCAGCCATCTTCACTCTCGTAGTTGTCTTGTGACTTACTTACCCAGGTACCTCCTGCTGTCACTTACAATTTTAGTATCTTAAACAGATCCTAGGTGTAGTCATTTTAGTAATGCTTTTGCTGCCATCTTTGATTCCCTCTTGCCAATCCAAACTCAGTCTTTTTCCATTCCTACCTGAGGGTTGCCAGCATCACACTGAAATGTGTTTAAATCCTTTGAGATTAAAAAAGAAAAATTTGTTAGGCATTTTCTCTATACCTATCTTTAAGATGATTGTGGAGTTTTATATCATTATGAAAGGCATTAAAATATGATTCACTGTAAACTGAAGAGCAATTTTGATTGTAGTTGAGATTTTGAAAGATATGAGCAGTGTGATTTTATTCTTTTGGTTTACCTTAGTTGCATCTACCATATTTATAAGTAATTGCACGTGTAATTATTTGTTTGGCATCTGTGGACTCATAGACCTGAAGCCCCCTGGACAGGAGCTATACTGCTTACCACTGTGCATCCACGAACTACTACACGGTTTGGTTCACAGTAGGTTCTTGGTGTTTCACAAATAAGTTCTTCCATCTTCCACTATGGCCATGTATTTGAAGCTAGTGTACTTTGGAAGACTCTTTTTTTCTAGTTCTTTATTGTTAGGAAGGAAATTGGTCCCCTTCTCCTTGTATGTTAATCCTATTTCATTAGTAAAACTAGAGAATTACTGTAAAAGCGGCCTGGGATACTTCTGTTTAAGTACCCATTATTCAGCCATTTTCTCTGCATGTTTTTTTATGTGGAACCTTTTCACTTGCTTTTAGGCAAGTAAATTACTTTTGAAGAAAATATAAATTAGCTTATCCATGTTCCTTTTGAAGTTACTTTAAAATTGATGTTTGTACTTTTTTGGCATATTTTCTAACAACTTTAATGTAACTTGAAAGCTTTCCGATTTTCTTTTCATTTTCTTTACATTCTATGTCATATAGTGACTTTTCATCTTTTATATAAGTGCCAAAGGACTTGTTGGGACCTATCTTTCCGTAGTCTTTTACACACATGCATCATCTTCTGTTGTCTTTGAAATTGTTGGATCTTTCTTCTTGTCTCATACATTTTTTATTTTGTTTTGTGCATCTCCTTTAAAAAAAAAGTGGAATAAAAAGTCAGAGTACTTTTTAGCACTTTTGACTGAAACCATGTTGTTTTTCAGGATGCGCCTTTTCTTATAGGTCACTATTAACCAAGGCTTAAACACTTGGTTAATCTGTTTTCCATCTTACTTAAAACTGTAAGTCTATAGTCTGTCCCAAGTGGCAGTCTAAATTTGAGAACCAAATATCCTAGAGTCTGTTCTTACTATATTTGTTGTTAAGTTAGTTTTACAACTATGAAGTGGTATACTATTTAACAAAGTTAGAACTTAAGTCCTAAGAATTTGAAAATCTGGAATATGGTTTTCTTATATATTTTTAAAATTTAATTTTTAACTTAATTATGTATATATTCTGAATTTTAAAAAAAATTACTGTATTTCTTCTATTACCGTTTATCTCCCTTGTACCCTGCCCCCTGCAGTCACTGCACTGTTGGCCATGTCCCTGAGTTTTTCCCTTTTTGCTTGGTCCCTCCACCCTCTAACCCACCCCACCCATAACTGTCGTCCTGCCCTCTATCTCTGAGTCTGTCTCTAGTTTGCTTGTTAGTTCAGTTTGTTCATTACATTCCACATAGGAGTTTCTCTGACTGGCTTATTTCACTTAGTATAGTGTTCTTCAGGTTCATCCATTGTGTCATAAAGGGTAAAATTTTCTTCTTTTTTATGGCCGAGTAGTATTCCGTTGTATAAATGTCCCATTCAGCCCTAACAGAATGACTAAAGGTTACTGTGCATTGTGTCCTTGTCTTAATTTACTTGTTATTTTATACTAATTTTAATTAAATTATTACAGTTCTGTGAAAAAAGGTTTATTTGGAGGCATTGGACATCAGAGCTGTTATTCAGTCTATTATTATCCTTAGAAGAATCCTGGCAAAAATTTTTGTGGTACAGCTGGATCATGCTTAACTCACTCTAGCTCACTTGGAAGAAAGAGATTCACTGTGGGTGTCCAGTAATCTTATACGGAACCCAAAGCCTGAGCATTTTGCCTTTGGAAATCCATCATTTTTGTTTCCAAGAGTTTGAAATAAATAGAATGAAGAATGGGTAGAGCTTCAGGATTTTATGTTTTTGAATCTGCCATTATCTGTGAGAAGGGTTTTATAGGAATACTTATGTAAAATGTATATTTTATATTTTTACACTTGCAGTTATGTTAATTTATAGTGTTAACCCAGTTGGTCATGATTTTCTCTTTATTCTTCTATGTATTTTCCTAACTCTGTTAATATAAATTAGATGAGATACAGCCAATTGATAAGAAGGGAAAACATTCACTCTCCATGATCATTATTCCATCTGCTGTATGCCAGTAGCGAATAGAAACAGATGGCACTTTGTTCAACCTTGTTTATGTATGCAAACTTTTTTGCATATTTTGTGAGCTTTAATGTGATTGTTTTCAATATATTATTCTATAATTGGAAAGCATATACTTATTTTTTTAGAATATATATGTAAACTTTTTATGTATAAAACTTATATTGAAGCATTTTGAACAGCTGCCAGACATCTACTGGCATTTATCCCTCTGTATAAATCTGGAGATATTTAGTTTTACAGAGGTTTTCAAAGTTTGATTTAATTGTCTTAATTAACATTGAATTTGAAATTTTGCTCAAGAATAAGCATTTTCTCTTTTTATATATAAATTACATAGGGAGGCATTCCTTATATTTTATCTAGTTAAATAATGGCTTATTTATTAATTATCACGTGTATAAATGTTGACTTGTCATAAAAAAGTAAGTTGTTAAATTTAGAGAAAATTGCACATATGAATGTGAAACCCATTTTATGATGTTAAAGATATGGAGGCACTGCCTTTTAGTTCTAAATTCAACCCATTTGTCAAATGAATCATTCTAACCTTGGGAGAATCATCATGCATCAAACTTAATTGTTAATTAAAATAACCCTAGCTCTAAAGAATTAAATTTGCTACGTATTTTCTATCTAAGTGAATTGACTGAAACATTTAATTATTTGTTTCAGATGAATAAGCTATTCAAATGATGCCTGATGACTAAAAATACTTTATTTTTTTCTAACTTAGATACATTGCCTCTAATATCATTTCATGCTCATGGGGATGTTTTTTCACCTCCTGTTTTCAAGAAAATGTATCACCAACAGATGAAGAGCCAGGTGATCTAAGCTGCTCAGATTGCATTGTTCCCGGGGCATTTAAATAAAGCTCTTAAAATACAAAACAGAAAAAAGAAAGGAATGTGTCAAGCTATAGAGTGAGTTTCAAGCATTCATTTGCTTTTTATAGCTTAATAATTGCAAAAAGAACCAGAATTTGGAATTGAACCCTCAGTGATCATTTGGAATTAGATAATGTGTCTGTGTTAAGTTCTAAGACACATAATTATTAAATAAAATTCTTCTTTCCATGTGGTATGTATACCCTGCTGCTTCACCTTGTTTCTAAAATAGAGTCAGCCTCACCCTGGCTTGTGTGTCTCTGTGGATTGAGCATCAACCTTTGAACTGAAGGGTTGTGGTTTGATTCCTGGTCAGCACACATGCTTGGGTTGGGGACCAGGCCCTGGGTTGGGGGAGCCCATTGACATTTCTCTCACACATCAGTGTTTCTCTTCCTTTCTTTCTCCCTCCTTTTCCCTCTCTCTAAAAATCAATAAAAATTTTTAAAAAGTATCAGCCTCAATGTACATCATGAAATTACCACCTGGGTATGAATACTTCTATACATCTAAGATGGGGCAAGCTCTTTGATATTTTCAGTTTGTTGGATGAGCCAAATATGTTTTTGCTTTTCTTTCTTTTTGTTTTTTTGCATCATTTCTCCCACTTATTAACTCCCTTAAGAATATATTTTAAACATGGTGCCTCTGAATGAATTAAATTTTCTGATTCATTCAGAGGCACCATATTTAAGGTATATTCTATTGTGATCATAGGCAGTTGTGAGTTGTTATGGTTACTTCATTAAAACTAGAAAGAAACGAACAGCTCTTGGCGTTTTCTTGGAGGGCTTGGTATTGTGAAGAGTTGTGTCTGAGTTAAATCACCTTATTTTTTTTCTTTTTTCTTTTTGGTAAATATTGGTGATGTGATAAATGCTAAAGAAGCTTGCTATAATTTACTTTGGTAATGGATCACCATAGTCATTACATGTGCAGGGTGGCAAATTGGATAGAACATAGTGTTAATTTGAGGTACTGAGGTCTCTCCATTGGGTATAATTCTCTAGTGTACTTGTTTTGAAATGTAAGAATTCTTCATTTAGGTATTATGATGTTACAGTTTCAGTATTCAAGTGAGAGTAAGAGATTAGCTTTCTCATGGTAATTTTAGTTATCTCTATTTGGGATTAAATTTAGTAATCTTGGATTTGTCATGCAAGAAAAAACACTGAAACACTGAATTGCAAGTTGAGATACCTAGGTTTGAAGTTTACCTCAGTCAGCTTGATGTGATCATCAAGTCTTTCCCTGGACTGCTTTTTCAAAGCTCTAAGACACTCATTTCATACCGCTTGTAACAGTGTGTTTCTGGCTGGAATTTGTTTATGTTGCTTATGGTTAGTTATTTAAAATTACTATAGGAATACATCAATGATTACTATTTGGTAATAAATACACTTAATTTCAAATGACTGTTTTAGATAATTATAAATACACTTTTAAAATAGCACTTTAGTTAAATATATACATAGCTATATAAGAAGGAATTTATAAATATAGAGAAATGTAACTTGTGTCATTGTTAGGATCACTTACTGGCATTATTATGCTTTATGATACTAATTGCGATATGGATATGAAAAACTTCCAATGGATAGTCATTCCTGATGACTGAAGATTTAAAGTATTAATTAAAAATGGTAAATAATTGTATATCTTCAAAATAATTGATAACATGAACTTGGAATTTTCACATATATACTTCAAAAATTAATTAACTGACTAGATGATTAAAAAACTAAATGATTCATTTACTACTTCATTACATAAAAGAAGGGTCAAATGAAAAAAATATGGGAATGTTGAAGGAGTTTTGAGCATTCTGAAATGTTTATAGGACTAAAATGAGTAATTTGAATATTTTCCCTTTGATATTGGTTATTCTGGTTACTTTATTGAAATATACTATATGCAAAAATTATGCAAATTGAAAAATAGCATATTAGAAAAGGAAACAATAATTTACCCTTTTTGTCAGTTGTTTTATCATTTGTTTTATCTAACAAGTCATTTATGAATTTTAACCTAACCATTTATTTATTCTATTACAATAAATTAAGTCGACCTTTATATAATACATATTGTTTTAAGGTTAACTGGATTTGGGAGGATGAGTATGATATGACCTTTACCAGTTTTTGGATGAACTGTGTTGGGGGACAGAAATTGAGGCATAAAGGACGGGGATGTCACGGAAGGGAAAGATGGATATGTAAGAGCTAGCCATAAAGTTTTAAGTTAGAGCTTAGATAAATGTTGCCAGTATTAAGGATTCTTCTACACTCATGTTCTTGAACTCTGATGTATATATGACTTACTTGAGGATCTTGTTAAAAGGCAGATTCCAGTGCAGTATGAAGTACGAATTAAGATTGTAAATTTCTGATAAGCTCCTAGGAAAGACCAATGCTTATTAGGCATGATTGACATTTTGAGCAGCACGGCCCAGTTCTGTTGTTTGGGATTAAGAATGGATGTAGCATCTGCATTTAAAGACTTTTTCTGGATACAGTGTTACTTTTTCCTCCTAATTCCTTACATAATGTGATAAAAACATACTAATTGGCAATGCAAATGTAAATCAATACGTAGTTTATAAATATATTTCTTTTGAATGACTAATTCAATCAAGTCTTGGTTGTCTTGGTTATTACATACTAATAAATAGTATATAATTAGCCATGGTATTAAATAACAAGGGACTTGGTATTATGAATTGAAACGACAGTACTTTAGGAAAACATCAGTGTATTTCAGTTGGATAGAAATTCTGTTTAAAATTATTTGGTAACTACTCTAACCTGGAAACGTTCCTTAATCCGAACTCGGTAATTTGTGGGAGCGTACCTCCTTTCTCTTCCACTATCTGTAGAGCACTAGTTTGCACATTGGATTGTAGTTCCACAGAGGCCGTGCCATGTGGGTGGAGAGTTTTTAACATATTGGCTGTAAATACTTTTGTATTTCATACTTTATTACTCTAAATGTGTGGATGTTGTTTTTCAAATGGTAAATGTGTTCTGAAATATAGAATGTAAATTTTAATTAAATAAATTTGAAATAAGTCATTTATATCATGTTTTAGTTAGTTCTATTTTAACGAAGATTTGGGGATGCCTGAGATTCTTGCCTCCCACTTTTATGGCTGTTAAAGATCGATTGTTTATGTTGCACAAACACACATGCACACACACATACACGGACATACAGTAGATGTAGGAGTCTAGGTTTAGCATTTTGGCTGTAGAAGTCTTATAAGTTATGAAAAATTAAATCTGCATAAATCAAAATTGTGTGACATATATGAAGTATTGAAAAACATCCTTCAAATTACTTTTGGAGAACTTTTTTCCTATCAGATACTTGTGTTATTTAAAAGTAAAGCACTATAAATTTGTTTTGTGTTTATTCCCTATGACATAAATTGTAATAGTGCAATAGAGCAATATAGTATTAGTTAGAAATACTGATTTTCCAAGTGTTTAAACTAAGCAGTTCTGGGTTTTTCTTTCTTTTTTTTTTTTTTTAGAGAACCAGAGGACGAAAACGAAGCTTCATTCCTGATGAAGAAAAACATGAGGTTGGAATAAGTTAAGCATATTTTATATAGTCTAAACTTTGATAAACTTTGATGATCAAAATGATTTCTGTTGTTCTTATATCGTGATTTTGTTTTATGTTTTGTTTTGTTCTCCCTGGGATGGCAGGAAAGAGTTCCCAGAGAGAGAAGACAGAGGCAGTCTGTGTTACAGAAGAAGCCCAAGGCTGAAGATTTACGAACTGAATGTGCTACTTGCAAGGGAACTGGAGACAATGAAAATCTTGTCAGGTAAATTGTGTGCTGAGACCTTGTCTTTAGGGGGTTATGGTTGTGTTTTCAGCATTTTTTTCATCGCAGATGTAATGGGGGGAAATCACAGTACAGGACCTTTTCTAAACCTTATTTAGTGGAAACAGTACTTCAGAAGCAGATTTCATCCACTTATTAACCTGCCACACTTGGTTATTCTCTGGAGTTAGATGTAATTAGGAGCGATAATCTGAAATTTGAACATAAGAGAATTAATGTTCTCTTGACAAGAGAAGTTGATGATATTCTGTATTTTGAAGCCACAAAAGCAATTTAATCCAAACATTTTGCACTAAGATTATTGTTTTATCTCATTAAACAGTAAAAATTACAAAGTTCTCTTAGCATGTTCTAAAACTTGATGTTTATTAGCAATAATGATAAGATAGAGATACTTTTTATTGATAGGAGCTTCATCACTACTTCCTTACTGTTTATCAAAACAAATGTGTTAAATGCTTCTCTCTTATGAAATAAAGAAAGGTGAAAAGATGGCCTAGGTAGATTTTGTTTTACGTTTTGTTTTCTCCTTTGTTTTGTTTTGGTACTTTCTTTTTTTTTTAGCAGACATAATGCTAATCAGGAATCTCAGCTGATGTTGCGCAGTGGCTATTCCTGATGATCCAGACACTGCTAATTTTAGGCATTTGCCTCTTTTGCTGAAATGAAGAAATTGCTTAAAGCCCTGGGTGAAATGGAGAAGTGGGTGGGTGAACACAAGAGACCTCGTTTAAAAGAGTTACCACTCTTTCAAAGGATAGTGACATACATAATCTTTTAGTATGTCAGGGAACCCTTTCTGATTTCTTAAAAAATTGCCTTTTTATAAACCCCTATTAAATTACCTGAGGGCACAGAAATTAAATGTTTCAAGAACACCAAATTGATAAAGTATATATTTATACTCTTACATAATTTTAAATATTTACTTCCAAAATGATGTCATCTGTCATTAAAACTATCATTTGTTTTCATTGCTCAAAAAAAGACAAGAGGTTTTGAATTTGAGTTTTTTTATACTATCATTGAAGAAGATAAGGAGAAAATTAAAATTACAGTGAAGAAGCACAAAGTGCTTCAACAAAGTCAAGAAAGTCTAACATTTGGGCAGTGCTTTTTGAATGTTATGTGAGCTCTCCTGGAGGTTAAATTCATTTAAATTTAGGGTGAAGTAGTTCTGATAATAGAAGATACACATGAATAATTCTGACCACAATATAATTTCCTGATTTATGTAAAAAAAGAAATTTCACGCATAAGCATACTATGATGGAATACATGAAATAGAAAACCAACACATATTAGTGAACAAAAGAAAAAAATCATAAAAAACAATCTTGTGTATTGGACAAAAATTCATTCTAGAGGAAATTTCCTTGGGATCAAAGGTACATTATCAGGCATGATCAGTTTGAAACAATAGTTAAAATCTTAGAGAGCCTGGTTGTCTTCTTTTTAATTAATTGAACCCATGGAAATATCTACTCTGTTATTTTTTTTTATTTTAAATAGTAGGTTAATTCAGGCCATTTTACTATAAAACCTATACATTTTTTACCAGGTTTTTATTTATTTATTTGATCATGTGTATAAAAGAAATAATCCAGGGAATAAATACAATTTTTATTTTTAAAACCACTTTATCACAGGAGCATCTTCAACAAATATTTTAATTGTATTAAAAAAGAGTAACCATCTTTTTTGATTCTTGATAATATTTTTGAATAATATTAGCCTTTATTCTCACTTATTTAATTAATTTCTCTTATAAAATTTTCATTCCTACTTGCATTATTATAACATGCCAGTGTCTGGGATTCTGTGAAAGTCTTCTGGAAGGTAAAAATATTTTTGTTACTATGGAAATGATGGATATACAAAGCCTTCTTCCTTGGTTTTACCTTGTTAACTTAACAGCACAGATTTTCTGCAAAAGATTTAAAGAGGTAATGAATAGGGACTTAAAAAGTTTTATAATGATTTTGAGGACAAAAATATGCTGGATATAACACAATGTCATAAGATTTCATGATTATAATGTAATTGTTCTGTAAAAAAAATACACATTCAGTTTAAGCACAATTGCTCTTGAGTTACAGAAGAATTTTTTATAGAATTTAATGTGTTTAAAAAGGTAATATTACAAACTAATATCTGCCCTTTCCCATACTATCTCTTTTATTTTGTAATTGGCACCATCATTGTTTCCAAATTCCCGATAAAGTCCACACATTTATGATTAAGTTGCACCTTAAACATTATTATATACATGAAATTCTTTTTTGTAACTTTAATTTTAAGACATTTTAAATTAGACTTTATTTTCTCTTAAGATATATTTCAGTGCTTGGTCAGAGAAACGTTATACTTATTGTATATATCTATTAGGTTCTCATCAAATTAAACTTCTTGGTCATAATTTAGTTAATAATCTTTTACTGAATACGCTGTATTTATTTTCTCAAGTTCCTTTGAACAGATGAACATGATTCACTAGAATCTGCTGTTGAGCAGCTTTGACTTTGAAACCACACTTCTCTATGTAATTCAGGCTATGTAAAAATTTCCTCCTTAATTATTTTCCTTGCTTTTTCAGTTTTTTTGTGTATGTGTATGTATCAGTTTACGTTTATGATATTTTAACATCACTGGGAAATTGCATTCAGTTTATCGGTGAACTGTAATAGGTTCCAGCCATTACTTTCTGTTTTGCCTCTGAAGTTTTTTTCGGTTCTTCCTTTGGCAAGTGATTTAGTATTTCTGTGTCTCAGTTTTTCCCTTTATTGTGCATGATAAAAATCTCATTCCGCTCCATTAGAGACTTTGTGAATAATTGCTGAGTGATAGTTAATTCTTTCCATATAAAATAGTAGGACACTGATATTATTTAGTAACACAAAGGATACATATATGTGGGCCCTGCAGTAAGGATTCCAGTAGGTAAATGAGTTCCAGTAATAATAAATGCTTATATTTTTACCTTTCAGAGAATGTGCATGTTCTCTTTTTGTATATAATTATTTCTGGAATATGTGGAACAAAAAAATTAATGTGTTGAAACATGTTGTTCTAAAATGATTAGACTGAAGTATTTCCACTAGATGTGGGAAATACAAAAATTGTCAAGGTCTTAAAGAGAAAGACGGTTGATACTATCTTACCGACTTTTTAAAAGTAGTGTTTCATTTTTTGCCATCTGCTTCTTAAATTTAATTAAAAGTTAGCTGGGAAGTTTCCAATTCAAATATATTTCTTTGTTTTTTAGTGAAATTAAATGCTAAAGGCCAAATTGAAACTCTGACTTGGAATTGTAAGGTCTTCTTAGGTATTTATATCTGTGATGGATGTTTTTTGTTGGAAGTAATTATGGGCCCACTTGGTGATACTTTATTTGTTTTTATTTCCATAGTTCTTAGCACATGTAATACTCAATAAATACTTGATAATGAATGACTATTCCACATAAGTAATGACTGATCATTCTTTGCTGAATTAATACAAATTTTTTAGTATTATAATTTATTCCTAGAACATATTGGTCACTAAATATAAGTATTTGATGAAGATGTCTAAAAAGTTTAATAAAGGAGAATTCCTTTTATGTCGCTAAACAATAGTGGATAATTATTTTTTCCTGTGTATTAGGTAAGGAAATAGAACCCATACATTTGAGGTCAATTAGTTGATGCATCAATGTAAAATAGAAATGAAGTGATTCCTCTCCTTGAACATATTTGATTTTTAAAAGATAGATTTTAGAGATAGGTGGCCTTCTCTATAAATCTTTATCAGGCAAAGTGGGAATAACACTAAATTTTTAGACCTCAAATTTTATCTTAACTGTGTAAACTCAATGCAACACTTTTTTTTTTTTTAACTTAATGCAAGATCTGGGAGAGCAAAAAGGTTTCCTAAAATGAAGAACCCTGGCATCTTTAATATTTTGTATTGTGGCCATTACTGAGAGGGTAGGAAATGATCTATGAAGCTATTTGGATTTTATAGCTAAATTCGAACTATTAAGTGCCTACTGTATTCTCCTCCTTATTCGAGTATATGGCAAATTATATAGGTATTAAATCATATTAGTTACAAGATTAGATTTCTGGTTGGTCTCTTAACAATGTTGTTGGCACTTTTATTTATTTCACATTTTAAACATCTGGCCTTCGAGCACTTCACTCAAAAGTGCATTTGATTGTGTCATCAGTGACAAGGAGCACCAGCAAAAATGCATATGTATCATATTTTTATTTCGAATATTAGTCTTTGTCCAGATTCTTTTATTTTTAATTACTTTTTCTGTTCTATTTTGTATGCAGGTTACTAGATTGCTTGGATCATAGTTGAAGGGGTGTTTTCTCCCAGAGGTTTTATTAGATTAAAAACGAAACTAAGATTAGTTGTAACTTTAGTTACTATATGCATAGAACATCAGATCACTTAAAATGGTTTAAATTACTTAAAAAAAGAAACCTAGTTTTATCTCTTTTAAGATCAGTTAAGACTGCATTTGATATATTTCTTAAATAGAATGAGTTTTTTTATTCTTTGTATTTGCTGCTTTACTGTTTCTTGTGCAGTTATCACAATCATATTGATGATAAAATTTGCATATTAAGGGAGAAATATGATTGTAAAGTGATGGTGCAAAGATATAGTATTTGGATACTTAAAAATTAAAACTTAGAAACAAAGATAAGCTTTAAAATGATTGTATATTCTAATAAATTCCAAACATATTAAAAACAGACATTTTCTTCACAAAGACATTTCCGGAACAACTTCTGTTTCTATTCTTTCCCTCCTCCAGCAACTTCAAAGATAGGTTTCAGGGTTTTGTTTTGCTTTGTTTACTTTTATATTCCTGAGTCAGTGATTAGTATAGTGCAATTACTACAGTCTAAAGGATTGTTTCCTAGCTTGGATTTTTAATATTTCTTTCAGTTACATGTGGTAAACTGTATCCCCTTATGTCACCCTGAGAGCCTCTTTCAAGTTTGGCTGCAATTATAGCTGGTGTTATGTCTACCTTGGCTTTTCTCTTTTGGAAGTATAAGCATCTCAGCATATGGAGATGTCTCAGAACACATAAGGATTTCCTGTACCTTCTAGCCTGAAGAAATATGCTAAGTTTTTTTAACAGCGTTCACAGCAAAAAGGAAGAAGAGTCTGGCATTCTAAACCTAAATTAATAAAGCATTAGGAATTATTTGAAAATTTAAACAAAGGAGTATAATTATGACCTTTTTGAACCTTTATTTTCTTAGGTTTTTAAATGTCTCATTATATTTATACATTTACTTTATTTCTTAAATGTTATAGTGCCAGCTGCATTTCAAGGAAATTCTGATATGATTACTAAAAAATACACTATCATCTAAACTTAGGTAAAATTAAAATTCAGTAAAATTAGGAACCCCTATTTCTGCCATATTTTGGAGTATTTAACATAATTATATCTTTATTTTGATAAAATATTCCTAAATTTCTATTTTGTTTAGCAATTGATTTTATTTTGATATTTTTAAAAGAGAAGTTACCCTATTGAGGTCTCCTTTGGTTTTGAAAGCTTAATTTATTATTATTTTTGAAAACCTGCTCATTTAATTGTATTAATTTTTTAAAAGCTAACTAATTGAATAAACTTAATACCAGAAAGAAAAACTCTATGAGAACAATAATATGTGCCCTAGCTGGTGTTGCTCAGTGGATGGAGTGCCCACCTGTGAACCAGAGGGTCCCCAGTTTGATTCCCAGTCAGGGCTCATGCCTGGGTTGCGGTCCAGTCCCCAGTAGGGAGTGCATAAGAGGCAACCACACACTGATGTTTGTCTCCCTTTCTTTCTCCCTCCCTTCCCTCCCTCTAAAAATAAATAAATAAAATCTTAAAAACAAGAAAAAACGGCAATATGAAATATGAACAATGCTGGAATGTATAAAGAAATCAGCCTGAGCATTGAATAATAAAGATATTTTTTTCTTATTAAATATGAATAGAAAAAAAGAGCAAATATTACCACTAAAGTTTTATAATAAGTATTTTGATTAAATATACTCTTAGTAATTTAGATGTAAACAACAAAACATTAAAAGTCAAGTAAAAAAATTGGCTGTACCTAAATTAAAAACTTAATCATATGTGCTTTGTGTTTTTAAATCAAGACTTTGTAAATCATGGCAAATAACAACAATTTAACTTCACTAAAGTTGTAAATTTTAATGTAATGATAGAATAATGAAACAATCTAAAACAATTTCATGGAAGTCCTGTTTCCGTTTATTAAAATTTATTTACAGGTTGTTTTGTTCAGTTCTATAACATTTAGATTTTCAGGGCAATGTTACCTATTTGCTCAAGTGTAGATTCTATAGGAAGTGGTTACAGAACTGCCAACCCCAGCCACTGCAAAAAGTAAATCTACTAAATTCAGTAGTTGTTTATTTGTGTGTGACTGGGGCAGGATAAAAGGTTATATACAATGATATGCGTAGGCGTTAAGTGAAAATATTGGTGAATTTTATCAAAAGCATGCATTCACATAGCCCCCATTTCTATTAAGATACAGAACACTTTCATCTTCCCCAAAACCTGTGCGCTTTCTAATCAACCTTTCTTTTCAAATTCAACCACTTTTCTGTATTTTTCACCATAAGTTAGTTTTACCTCTTGTAGTATTTCAAATAAGTGGCATGTTTAGTTTTTATTTGATGTCAGCTATTTTAATGGATGCTGAGGGAATCCCCCTATTGTTTTAATTTGCCATACTCTGATGTATAATGATTTCCAGCATATTTTCATGAGTCCACTGGATACTGGTATGTCTTCCTTTGTGAGCTAATTCTTTTGCCCCTTAAAAAAAAATTTTGTCTCCCTAGTTGGTGTATCTCAGTGGACTGAGTGTCCGCCCGTGAGTCAAAGGGTCAACAGTTTGATTCCCAGTCTAGGACACATGTCTTGGTTGCAGGCCAGGTCCCAAGTAGGGGATGCACGAGAGGCAACCACACATTGATGTTTCTCTTCCTCTCTGTCACCCTGCCTTCCCTGCTCTAAAAATAAATAAATAAAATCTTTTAAAGAATAAATTTTTAAAAATCTGTTCAAAAAAATTGTGTTGCATGTTTAGTGTTGAATCTTAGGAGTTTTTAATATATTCTGATTGTGAGGCCTTTTACAAATAATGTCTTTTAAACATATTCATTTTCTTTTTTTAATTTTAAAATTTTTATTGTTGTTCAAGTACAGTTTTGTCCATTTTACCCCCACTACTCCCCTCGCCCCCCACCCTCTACCCCACTGCCCCTTGACTTTGTCCATGAGTTCCTTGACCACCCTTTCCTTGTTCCCCCCCACCCCATCTTCCCCTCCTCCCTCTCATCTGTTCATTGTCAGTTTGTTCTTCACTTCAGTGTCTCCGGTTACATTTAACTTGCTTGTCAAACATATTCTTATCTGTGGCTTGCCTGTTCATTTTTCTTAATGGTGTCATTTAAAGAGAAGATACTAATTTTATTTAACAACGTTTCCTTTTTATGATTATTGCTCTTGTTTCCTATCTTAGAATTGTCTTCCTCAGTCCTGCTCATGAAGATTATCTCCCTTGTTTTCTTATAGAAGCTTTATAATTTTACTTTTCATATTGAGATATGTGATCCATTTGAAATTGAATTTTGTTTATGGTTACAGTTAGAGCTAAGGAAGGTTTGTTTATTATCCCATGTGGGTTTCCAGTTTTTCAGCACCGTTTGTTGAAAATGCTTGTCGTACCACATTTAGTTGCTTTGGTGCCATTGTTAAAAATCAATTGACTTCTTAAATGTGGGCCTATTTCTAGACTTTGAATTCTGTTCCATAATACCAGTTGCCTTGACTGTTGGGGCCTTATAGTAAGCTCTTTTTATTCCAGAGCCTTTGCATTTGCATGAAAATGTCAGAAACAGCTTGTCTATTTTCATTAAAAAAAGAAAGTGTGACACCAGAAAAAAAAAAAAGCACTGCCAGCAACAACAAAAATAAATTAGATATCATTTTTGTGTATTAAAGGATACTGTCAACAGAGAGAAAAGGCAACCCACAAAATAGGAGAAAATACTTGCAAATTATATATCTGATAAGGGATTATCAATAGCATATAAAGAATTAAAACTCATTGACAGTAACACAAACCTGATTAAAAGTGAACAAAGGACTTGAATAGACATTACTCTAAAAGAAGATATATGAATGGCCAAAAAGCACTAATTATTAGGGAAATTCAAATTAAAACCACAGTGAGATACCAATTCAAATCCATTAGAATGGCTATGAAAAACAAAAGTGAAAACAAACAAACAAAAAACCCAGAAAATAACAAGTGTTGGTGAGAATGTAGACAAATTGGAACCTTTGTGCACTGTTGACAGGAATGTATTATAAAATAGTGCATCCATTATGGAAAACAGTATTGTGGTTCCTCAAAAAATTAAAAATAGAATCACTATATGATCTAGCAATTCCACTTCTAGGTATATATATATACACTCAAAAGAATTGAGAGCAGAGAATCAAAGAGATATTGCACATGCATGTACATGGTCGCATTGGCAATAGCCAAAAGGTAGAAGCAGCCCAAGTGTCCATTAATAGATGAATGGATAAACAAAATGTGATATATACATGCAATGGAATATTGTTCAGCCTTAAATGGGAAGGAAATTCTGATACATGCTATGACATGGAAGAAGCTCGAAGACCTTACCTATGCTAAGTGAAATAAGCCAGTCATGAAAGGAGAAATATTGTATGTTTCCCTTTAACATGAAGGAATTAGAATAGTTGAATTCATAGAGACAGAAAGAATGGTGGTTACCAGGAGCAGGGTGACTGGGTAGTTCTGGTTGCATGGGGACACAGTTTCAGTTGGGGAAAAGGAAAATGTTCTGGAGATGGATGGTGGTGATGGTTACACAACAGTGTGAATTTACTTAATGCCTCCAAATGGACCACTTCATGGTGAAAATGATCAATGTTATGTATAATTAACCACAATTAAAAAAAAAAAAGACCAGAAAAAGCCTACTGCGATTATCATTAGCTATGTGCTGAATACATGGATGAATATGGGGAGCATTAACATTGGAACAATATTGTCTTCTAATTCATGAGCTTGGTATATCTCTACATTTATTCAGATATTCAGATATCCTTTACTTTTTCTCATCACTGCTTTTATAGTTTTCACTGGAGAGGTCTTGCAAGTCTATTATTGAATACATTCCAAAGTATTTAATGTTTTTGATGCTATCGTATAACAAAATTTTAAATACAGTTTTTAACTCTTTACACAAGGTGTTGAGAGCTGCCAGGTGTTGAGTGAGGTGGTCAATTTGGATCACAAACCAAACTGAAAGTTACAGTTAAAATTACTTATTTATTACAGGAATGGTTGCTGACTCCCCAAAAGTTCCATTTTCTCCCACTAAATAGAGCTAGGTAAGGGTCAGATGGATCACTGCAGACATTGGGTGGGGTGTGGGGCCTTAATGTCCCTACTAACAGAGCCCAGAACAAAAGGGTCTTTCTCTTTTATGGATCCAGGGTCTAGAGGAAGCAGAGCCAGCAAGGGCTACGAAGTTAGAAAAGTACTGAGTCAGTGGATAAAACCCCTCCTTCAACAGGGGGATCTTGGGAAAGGTGCTTAAGCAGTGTTTTAGTCGGCTTCCTCCTTCCCCCACATAAGGAGACCTTAAAAGTTCCACGAACTTTGCTGTCCTGGAATAAACCCCTCCTGAGCATGAGATAAGGTCTCTTTTATATATTTTTGGAATTCATTTGCCAATATTTTGATAAGGACTGTGTGTCTCTATTCGGAAAAGTCTTGTTCTGTTCATTGGTTTTGTTGTAAAGTCTTTATCGGGTTTTGTTATCAGGTTATACTGGCTTTCTAAAAGGCCTTAAAAAGTGTTCTGCTCTCCTCCTTTTTTTAAAAAGCATTTGTTTAAGATGGCTTAAACAAAATTATTTCTTTATTGAATTTTTGTTGAAATACCAAATGAAACCATGTGGACCAGAGTTTTCATTGATGGAGGGTTATTAATTAATTCAATTTTTAAAATAGATGTAGATCTGTTGATTTTTTTTCCCCATCATGTGTTAGTTTGGGGTAAGGTGTGTTTTTCAAGGAATTTATTTCATCTCAGTTGTCAGTTGTTCCTTTAATCATTCTAATTATTTGAATACGCACTACAACTATTTTGCTTAAGACTTTTCTGCTTCCTGCAGTATTTTGGATCATACTCCCTTCTGTCTAAGACTAGTCAGTATTTAATTCTTTCTTGGACCTTTCCTGACTTACATGATTTCATAATGATCTTTTTCTTACTGTGATTGCTGTTGGGACCCACATAAAATCCTAGCTCCTGCTGTCAACCACTTGCTCAGAAGTCACGCATGAATTGTTTTTATATTTTCCCTTAAAGAAGGGAAGATTCTTGGCCTTCCCTTTATTTAGGAGAGTTCTCGTAGTCTAATATGATGTGGCACAAGCAGTTACTTCAGAATAAATGCTTGTTAAACTATTTACTAACACATTGCTAGATTCGTACACAGTTTCTGCTTTATGCAATTGAGAGGGGTTATAATCTCTTTTGAGGGCAGGGACATTTCCTTAAACAGTTTCTGGTTGATTTGTTTTACTTTTTTTGAAATTTACAAATATTTTAAAATTTAAAAACAAACTTTAAAATGGTGTATACATGTTACAATCAAACAAAAAAGATTAAGATTTATTGACTGATGATTATTCGACTCAGAGTTTGAAGGCGTCAGCCGGTCCAAGCCTGTCAATTGCCGGCTCTGTGTTAGGCCAGTCACTTAATCTGTATGCATCTCAGTTTTCTTATTTTAGGAGAGTACCTTAGGCTGTATCATCTCTGATGTCTAACACACTAGTTTTGGTATTCAAAGATTATGTGAAATTTCAGCTTCCCAAATCCACCCTGCCTATTTGTTTACATTCCGCCACAGGCTTTCCTATAAACGTACTCTCAGTAGAGCCTTTCTATTCTGCAACTATGTAGAATGTGATTATTTACTTTTTTATTAAGTCTCTTAAAGTGAAAGCTGTTTTTTTGTTGCCCTGTCTCTCATTTAGCTAGAGAGGGGTGGAAAATAAGTCGTGTCAAAATGCTCACTTCCATGATAAGTAGCAAAATTTTTTCAAAGATGACTATATTGAGGTCTGCTTTTCATACCATAAAAGTTCAAACACTGTAAGTGTAGAGCATAAAGATTTTTAATAAATTTGTTCACCATCACTACAATCTAATTTTAGAGTATTTGCATCACCTCAGAAAGTGATGGTCTGTTTATTGTCAATCCTAGCCCCCACCTTCATCCCCAGGCAGCTGTTGTAAATGTTTTTTTGAGGTTGCTTCCTCATAGCTTATTCCTTTCTCAATTCACTTCCTTTTTTCATCTTCATATTACTGTTATAGATGTTTTTGTTTATGTGTAAATTAGATTGTTTTCCAAAAATTTCTAATGCACTAAAGGCAACAAAGATTCTTTGCTGGACCAAGCTTTAGTCAGGTTTCTGAATCTTCTAGGTTCATTCATCTGTTAACTTCCTTGTAAAATCCAGGTTTTAGCATGAACCCTGCTAAGTCAGTTTAACCAGAACCCTTGATACCTGATCAGATCACTGACCCCCACCCCATTCCCATCCCCAACCCCCAGGCGATGTCTGTTCACCCTGACCTGTCTAGCGAGAATCCTGTTAGGGCCATTTAGCCAGAACCCTCTTAACAGGACATTTCCTCTTAGTAATGTTCCATCCACTGATGCCCACCCTGCTTTTTGGCTGTAAGTCCCCACTTGTCCAGCTTCAGAGTAGGGCCCAGACTCTCCCCTCCTCTGTAGAAATCCCACAGCAGTGATCCCTTTAGCGTGATGTTCCTAAGTCAAGTCCGCCTTGCCATCTTCAACAAATGTCAGTGAATGTTTTTTTCTCTAACAAAGGAACTTCTAATTAAAGAAATACTAAAGTCAGTCTTGAAATGTGAAAAAATAATCTCATTTTATTTTTTCTTCAAATTGTTACTTTTAACGTTGGATATTTAAAAAAGAAACTTGACAAACTTATGTGAAGGACCTACATTTTATTAAATTTTAAAGTCTTTATCCGTTTTTTGGAGACTGTATTGTATAATGAATGATCAAGCATGAGGATTTATACCTGCTCAGTTGGGTTTGAAGCCTATTTCTGTTATTCATCAGCTCTGCCTTTATCTCCCCTGTGGCTTAGCTTTCTCATCTGTGAAATAGAAGAAAACAATAGTACCTACCCCATAAGTTGTTGGAGGATTAAACAAGATAAACATAAGTAAAGGACTTGGCACAGTAGTTAGGGAATAATAAATGCTCTATACATGCAAACAGCACCAACTCCTATAATAAAACACTTATACAATAGCAGGCACCTCGTATATTCATATTAAATCATCTAATCCTTGCAACTATCCTGTGAACTGAGCAGCATTATTATCTCCATTGGACTGAGGAAACTAAGGCACAGGGCAATTCAGTAACGTCCCAACAGTCGCATAGCTTGAAAGCGGTGGAACTGCTATCTAAATTCAGGCAGCCTGGCTCCAGACCCTACGCTCTTAACCCTATAGTGTCTCAGCATAATTTACGTGTCAGCTCCCCGGCTGGGTAAATGTGCCTTTGGTCAATGCTTTTGCTACAGGCTAAATGACATCCTTTTCAAAATCAAATTTGATGTCTGATTTTCATGATTTTATGGCTTTCATGACTATATTTCATGCTTTTTAGACTTCGGTGCTATAATCTTTATTCTAACCATGCGATTTGATTTTCTTTTATTAAAATTGTGCTTTTCCTTTTTAACTCTAGATGTTATGGAATTATTCTTTATTTATATTTTATATTGAATGAGGATCCTAGCACTAAAAATGGATTGGGCCTTTTTAGGTAACTTGGGAATATTTGTTTTTAAGGAAATAACTCATTTTGGGGTGGACAAGATTACATCTTTTTCAGAATAGTTTAGATATGTTAACACCTAAAAAGTATATGAATATATTTACATTGTGTTTGTTGTATATATTAAAATGGTATATGTATACATATTTATTAACACATATAATACATACATTTAATATTATACCTATATATTGATTGAAGTTGCTGTTTGCGGAGAACCATGATGTCATCTATAGTTTGACTTTTTGGTTATTAGCAATTTTAATTGTGGCCATCTATTTACTAAATGCTTTTGTAGTCCCTCTGTGTTTTCTTTGAGAACAACACACATCATTGCTCTAATAGTTGACTGGAGAAATCTCTGAGTGTATGAGCACAATGATATGAAATTTTAGAGAGGTGAGTATTTCTATTAGCTCACAATTGTGCAAAAAATAAAAAGAAAGCAAGATTACAAGCACCGTATATTTACATTTTGTGAATTAGATTTGGAGGTCCTCTAGAACTTGCCTGTATAGCAGCCTCTGGATTACCTGTGATCTGAGGGGTTTTTTGTTTTTGTTTTAGTGAGAGGAGGGGTTTAAATGAGTATAACAATACAAAATAATAGACAAAGAATTGCCGTCCTTTGAATTTAGTAAATAAGGAGATTTTCATTGCAGGATCTTCACAAAATGTCAATTTGTTCCCTTAGTTGAGAAGTTTTGCATCATTGATTCTTTCTCTAGCATACATGAAACTGAGAGTTAAGTACACTTAACTTAGCATACATTTCTGAGAGTTAAATCTCAGAAATACATAAACTCAGAATTACGTAACTTTAATGTGATCTCGTTCAGGTGTTAAAGTGTGTGTGTGTGTATTTTAGTTAACACTGTTTTTGAACAGAAATGCTTACAAATTTGTATTTCATGATTAAAGATAGAGAAGAAAAGTTATCAAAGCTCATTTTTTTCTCTTATTTTACTGTATTTATTCATTCTCTAGATGTGGTATATGCATCATTAGTATAACTAATTTTCCAATGAATATTGTTTTATAAGGAGAGGTGGTTGATTAGGAAAACCCTAATGATAATTTTTTTCCTTATTAAGGGATAAACTTCCTCTTTTTTTATTTTGGAAATGGTAGTACATTTAATATTTATTTTAATATGTTCAAAAGTGAGCCTCCCTTGAAAACTTAAGTAACTAATCAGGAGAATGGTAGGAGGGTATAGGGCTGAACTTGAAAGGTTGGAGATTTCAGCAAGGCTCTGCCAGGAAGAGGCTGTGTCACCATGAGGCACGCAGATAACTCTTCTGGGAACCAGTTATTTCATTCATAAAATAAGCAATGTATCAGATTGATTTGGAGATTCCTTTCATTTTTTGTATTTTATGATTTTATAATACAATAGGAATGAAAAAGAGAAAGAAATTTGGAAATGAAAAATATAACCCAGGTGTATGGACTTCTGAATAATTTATAGCACAAGTCTCCCACCAGCAGTGTTGTTTATTGTTGTTGTTAGCCCATAATATGTTTCTAATTTCAATTTCAGTTATATACTTTATAGATTATAGCCTATCACAAATATGTGGGTTAATTGTAAAGCAGCCCCTTTTTATTTTTTACTAATTGAGATGTATGATTGTGAGGAATGTTTATAGTAGTTTAATCTGAAAAGTTTTTGTTTTCTCTTAATTCCTTAAAACAAAATATTATACACTGAGCTTTTAAATAGGCTAAAATATATTTGTGGATAAAAATGATATGTCATCTGGGTATTTGTAGCATTTTTCATATTTATTCACCTTGATAGCTCCTGATTGTTGTGTATATATGAGATATGTTTCTTTCATTTTGATTTTTAAGAATTTTTCATTTAATTATTAATTCATTTCAGTCCTTTCGTGAAAGTTTCATGGAGCAATTATATCCTAAACTGAAATGAATTAAGAGTATCAGTTTCTGAATTAGCCCTTCCTATTACCATGCTCTTCCTAGGATTTAAAGCTAAATATAATATACCTGATATATAGCAGGCTCCCATTTTTAAGGGGTTTCCTCTAATTCTATCTCATTTTCTAGACTGAACTCATGTATTATTAAGAAAATGCATAATCAAGAATGGGTTTGACATTGTCAGATGACTTGCTAGCTGACTTTTACCACTGCACATAAACAGTGCACTTACTCTCAATCACAGTATCACTTTCAGCCAGATAACCACTAAAATCACTGCACTGTGGTTTCCTGAAAATGCCATAATCCTTCAAATGCCACATTAAACCGAGAGAGAAAAACCATCAGTAGTGCCTGCACAGTTATGTAGAAGAATGAGCCATGAACCAAGTGAAAAGATGTTCTGGAAGAACAGTAACCTTTCCCTTGATGTGTGCATTTCCCATTACATTTTTGACACAAAATGTTGCAAAATGATTTAATGGTGGCATTTTGTTTTGCTGACTCCTTTTATTTATTAAAAAGAAATCAAAGTTAGGATAGGAATGTAGGGGAAGAGTGACCAAGCACTGAATTTTATTATATGAATGTTTTCTAAATAAATAAATATTTTAGGAACAGGTTTTTCCCTATTTACATTGTATGTTAACTGTGATATACAAATCACTTAATTCTGTTATATCTTCACAAATATGTTATTTTTTTCTTTAAAGTTCATTGTTTTCTCCATTGTCCTCCTGTTTTTTTCTTTCTTTCTAGTAACCTCTGATCATAAATGACATGCCAATAAATTAGGAAAACTTTGTTTAGTACATAGATAAACCTTACCTACTACTCGTAACCCAGAAAGTGTCCAGCTTTTTCCTATCACTTTGAATGTGTATCACTAGAGATATAAAGGAAAGGAAGTATGGACAGACTCAAAGGTCCAAAAGATTAATGTCTGTTAACTTTCACAGGATACATTTCTATTGGAAATGAAGTCATCAGGTTGTCTCAATAAAATTAGTAGAAAGACTGTAACCCTGCAGTAAGGACACCACTGCAGGGACAGCAGGGAATGTCCCATGGGTGCCCATTTTGAAGCTCTATTTCCAGGCACAGGTGCCATGCTCCACCCCAATGGTGAACTGAATTAATTGGCCTGACATACTACAGGTTTAACAAAAAGATACCAGGTTTCAATTTGTGTGTGTGTGCGTAGACAACAATGTTGAAGCTAAAATTGACATTTTTATGTAAAGTTTTTCTAATCTTTGATTTTTATTAAACTTTGGAAACTAGGTTAAAAAACAAACAAACTAGGACAAAGCTTATTATGAAAACATGGCAAGAAAGGTAAAATAACTTGCCAAAACGTAGTTTGTAAGACTTTGGCAGCATTGGGTTTTCAGTTCAGCATTGATATGGAGTGCCTGGGCAGGGGTATGGGCTCCATCACACAGCTTTACTGTTTGGGTAACAGAGTCAGTTCAGTTACATTTGACTCTCTGACTCTCTGTTAATCTAATTTTCGTCAGAATGGAGCAAATAAGGATGGAGATACACACACACACACACATAGTACTTGTCTGGGTCTTCTTTTCACACCAATTTGAAAGAAATTTGTTAACAGGTTAAGAACTCCTAAAATGGCTTCCTGGAGTGACTCCGTGGCAGTAGAAGACACTGTACTTCTTTACCTGTTTTGTTTTGTTTTGTTTTGTTTTGATACAGGTACTTTGATACACAGGGTCCAGCAGAAGTAAGGCCTGCTTGAGTGTGGTTGGTAGGGTAATAACATGGGTATAATAATTTATAGTTTTAATTTGAACATTTCACCTAAAATGTCATATGCAATGCTTGAGCATGATATCATTATGTTACAGGATTACATGCTTATGATTTTGTAATAAAAAAGGGGCATTATTTGTGCCAGACCCTATAGTGGCCATATTCTTTTGCTTTACTCCATTGATTAGCTTCTAAGTCTTTAACCAGCTATTTCTTTCAGTGGCTCTGTGACATGAATTAACACTCATGAGCTTTCTGACCCCAAGTACCCTTCTCATTTGTTAATTAATCTCTAGGTGATTTCATTCACATTCATAGCTTTACATGTGTGTGTGTTTTGTATGACACATATAGACATATGTATAAGACACTAACTCTAGCACTCTTCTGCAATTGGGTAAGCACTTGAAATATGTAAGAAGAAAATCAACTGAATAATTTAGGAAAATTGTGATGATTTTCAGAATTAAATGGAGGCAAAAAAAAAAGGAAAACATCTTCAAACTAACAGAAAAATTGTATAAATCACCTAAAAATTACTGTGTGTAGGACATAATTTTAGAAGTCTGCAAGTCTTAACTTCTGTTAGAAAACTGCTTACTTTGTTTTCTTTAGTATAAAATTTAACTTTGAAGATTATCATTAACTTCAGAAGGAAATTTTATTGGTCACACACATCCATGCACACAGTCACATGAAACAACCTATTTCCTAGCATGAGTATTTTATAAATTGTCAAATGATTCAAACACTGACAACTAATGAAAATCACACAATATTTTTTTATTTTCAGGCAATAAAAATTGCCTTTTACAAATGTAGTATAATATTTATAATCCTACTCTTTCATTAAAAAATGAATTTTCTTGTTTTGGTTGTCTTAGTTATATATCCTTATCTCGTATCATAATAACTCCTCCTCAGAATTTAGTACAAGGAAATAGTCAAAGAAAAAAGCCATATATATATGAACATTTATTAATATATTTATAGTAGAAAAATTATACACACTAAAAACATACAAATCCAAAAATAAAAACAATGTAATGTTTTTATAGGAGGGTTATGATAAACTGTAGCAAATCAGTAGATCAAAGTATGTATCTTTTGTAAGTTACAAGATAATTATATAGATTGATAAAATGTATTTTAGGAAACAAATAAATACTACTAATTTGTTATATATAGATAGCTGGAGACTGAAAGAGAGTAAGAAATGAGCATGTTATTTTTTTTTAGTATGGTAAGATTACAGGTAAAAAATTTTTTAATAAAATTTAACATGAATTTAATGTCCAAATGCTAATTTCCATTTTTCCCATGCTCCAGATCTTATCACCCCTTCTTATTCTCCATGTTTAACACATGACCTCATCTTCTGCTTAACATAGCAAACAGGTGCCATCAGACAGAAATGCCTGTACTTTGTAACATGTAATCTGTAACTTACCTGTAACAGTAATACCCTTAGGTATCTCTCCTTCTTTTATAACAGTACAGAGGAGGTGTTCCCTTTTCCTTCTGAAGCTATATTTCTACTAATACCCTGTATCCCAACCTACTATACTTTATTTCCTATTCTTCTCTATCATCAACTTCTTTTTCTTCATTGAGTCCTTTCCTTTGGCTTTCAAGATATGGCGTTCTCCTAGGTATTCTCCTGTCTCTCTGGAGAATTCTTTTGATATAGACTCCTCTACCTCTGCCTGCCTTCCCTGCACATTTAGCACCCCTTAGCTTTCTGTCCAAAGTCCTTGTTCATTTCACATGGCCTCTGGTGATTTCATCTTTGACATATCTTCCGTTACGCCATTAATGATGAATATTTCCAAATTTTTAATTATAGCCAGGCTCTCTACTTAGTTTCTGACAGGTATAGCTGAATGCCTAGCAAGGCATCGCCAATTGAGATTTCACAGGTATCTCAGACTTGGTATTTAAAGTGTTGACTCAGTTTCTCATATCTCCTAATAACCTGTATCTTCAATCTGCATCTTCTACTGTCTCAGTTTTGGCCTTTGTACTCTCTTATTTGAGCTTTTGCAGAAAACTTTCTAAAATTTTTTCCTCTTTATAGATACCTTTTTCTCCAGTTCATTCCTCCGTAGCCCTCTTTCTGTATCACATACTTAGGTTATCTATTTGCTTAAGTCTTTTCAGAGGATCTCCAGGAAAATATCTGGACCCCTGTCACTTAACTACAAGCACCCTTTACTCCAGCCATACTGAACTGCTTTGTTTTCACACATACACACACACACACACACACACATATATATATATAAAATTCCTTTGTACTTTCCTTCTGCCTCAATTTTATTCCACATCTTCTCTTTCTGATAAATTTCTACTTTGCCTTTTTAACACTTGCTTTAATATTTATCTGTTTTGTTTATCCTTTCCCTAACCCCTTCTCTCCTGTTTCTCAGGCAAAGACTCTACCCAACATGCTTCATTAGCAGTGATGCAGGTCTCTGGACTAGTACTTGTCACACTGTATTAAATCTCTCCCCATTTAGAGTCTTTGTTCATTCGATCCACCTACCCCTGTTGGACTATGAACTTAATGAAAGAGTTTTACTTTATATCCCAAAAGCCAGGGTAAGACTTGGTATGCTATAATCTTTCAGTAATTTTTTGAAGGGATGATTTGTAAAAGATGACCTATTTGTGAGTGAAGCTTGGAACCCAGACCTTTTGACCTGGGGGTTCATTATCATACTGTTTCTACGGGGTCTGCATTATTAAGTTCTTATAATAATCCTACTCTTTTTGAAGAGCCCGATATAACACACAGTTGTATCTTTATGTGCCTATCAATAATAATATTTTTTAAGGAAATGTGTGTAATTTTTAACACTTTTATTCTAATGTCTTAACTATTTATCATTTTAATTGTTGTGTAGAGTATATAGTTCCTTCCTCTACATTAACTATGCAAGTCTCTTCGTTGTTTAAATACTAGAAAAACCTTTTGCAGTGTCATGTCACTGTATTTCATTGGGTTTCCACATTTTCCATCTGTGACAATAGCTACTTTTATTCTATGACATTTTATTCACTTAGTCTGGTCACTTCAGTGTAATTGGTGATCAATTCTTAATGCATTTCTTGAGTTTTAAACTTCACAGTCATACCTTTTTAAATTCTGCACTTAGTAGATCAGTAGTATTATATTCCATATATAAAATTGTTCACTTTTTAAATTTCCTAGATCATCTTGTTTTGAGTCTGGCTGCCTTAAATCTCTGAAAACAGTTTTTGGTAACGATGTGTGATTTATTGAGATCAGATAGAATTGTTATGTGTAGGCAAGTTTTTCACTATCATTAAGCCTCTTGTAATTCTGATAAGTAATACTAATGCATATATTAATATATAAAATAGAAACATATTATATAAATAATGACATTGCCTACTTTGTACTTTATTGACCTGTAATACTCTTAAGAAAATATTAGATTTGGAATTAGATTATTTGTCTTCATCTTGACTGTCATTTTTATCAAGTATAATTTTGATTTACTCTAATTTACTTTATTTATTAGTGGAGCTGGAATTAGAAATTAGAATGTAAATAAGTGACATGCCTTAAGATAAATTTTAAAAGATTTATTTACTGTTGAATCTAGATTTTTCTCTTTAAAACCCTGCATATTAGAAAGTTTCTTGTGATCTTTATTTCCTCACATGCATTATTATCTGAAAATTAAATTAATCTAGGATTTATCATTTCTCTCCAAAACAATACCTTTTAAAATTTACCTTGATTGGTTATTATGATATTTAATTCTATCCTAGGCAAGGGTATACTGTTATTTAATCGGTTTGTTTTATTGTACCCTTACTTTTGTTCTTTGGTGAAAGAGAAATTTAGAAATTTGAAAAAAGTATTTAGGTTGAAGAGAAGAGTGACAAATTAGAGAGGTTGATTATTACCTTGGGGACTATACTATTAAAAACGTATATGTATGATGTGACTTTAGTGTAAAATTGTCTGTGCATTCTGCGTGTATGTCATTTTTAGTACAAAAATAATACATGAAGCCAAGAACTCTGTGTGATTTACTTCATATATAGCAACCACTTGAGCACTGTGAGATGTGATAGATTGAACTACAGAAAAGTAACTCTTTAAGCATGTTCTCTCCAAATAATTGCAAGCGGAGGAGGAGCTCTGCTTCGAATTAAAGTGTTAGGCACTCTCTGTAATTGCTTAGTAAATCAGATGGACACAGACAGCTGCTCAAGGAAGACAGGCCTAGGAGAGGCTAAATCGATGGGACTCGGTCACTTCCAAGTGAAATTACATCACTCAGTAACTTTCCATTTAAGTGACTGAAATCTTCCAGACCCAAATTTCTCTTGTCAGATTACTTATTTGTGTCAATTATTAAAGAATCGAAAAATTGCCTGATTATATCAAGGACCTTTTTGTGACATGGCCTATAAATGTAGATCTTTTTTAAAAGAGAAGTTGAGTTTCACATAGAGCACTGAGCACATTGACCAAAGATTTCTTTTACCATTCTTTTGAAACTGTCATTTGTCAAGAAATTATAGAATCTGTTTTTCCCTGTTCTCTTAAAAATAAGGTTCTTCTGTTATTGTCATCAGATTTTTTCTAATTGATTTGATATTCATGAAAGATACTAAAATTATTCATTTATTCACCCATCAAATTTTAAATGGAGCGTATATAAGAGTCATAAGAATTCAGAGGATCATGGGAATATTCTTAAAGAAGGAGGGAGAAATTTTTATATTAAATGAAAGTGACATTTCAGTTGGATCTCACAGTCTGAGCAGGTTTCACAAGATTAATGTGGGAGGTAGCAAATCCTCCTAGAGAATGAATGAAGGTGAAAAAGATACAGGGTGGGACTGTTAGAGTTGTGTGATGCCCATGTAAGGTAGATCGGGGCCTGGATTGAGGCTAAAGATTTTAAGAGTCCTCTTGGGGATTCTCTGAAGGCAAGAGATGACAGGGAGGACAGTGCTTTAGCAGACTGATTTTGTGGTGGCCTGTGTGCTGAATGAATGAGCATCTGGGAGCTGACCAGTGTGGGGGCTATGAATCTAGACTGATGGAAAAATAAATGGAAAGGATTCAGGAGACATAAATTCACACTAGAGGTTGTAGCAGATAGTTAACTAAAATGGGGAAGCAAGGAAGAAAGGCAAGTGTTAACTGAAACTGGATGACTTTAATACAAGTCAGATTTTCCTTGCCATCTGAATGTATTTTGCATTCTGATGAAATCTTTCATAAGTGGAAACGGTGTTAAACTGAAGAAGTAATTGCCATTAGTTTATATGGAAAAATTTTTGAGCATTCCCAGAACCCAAAAAGAACCTACCAAATAATATAAAAATAACACTAACATATAATAAAAACAGGAATGATTTGATAACTACACAGCCTGTATATGGTGGAAGTAATGTATGTGCAGTGTAGTTTCACTTAACCAGAATTGGGAGGGCAGTGAACATACTGGAAGGCTGAGAGCTAGTGATGTTAGGCTAACTTGATTGAGGTTGGAGTGGTAGGAGGTATAGGAGACGAGGGTGCAGGAGTTAGAGGAAAAGGGTCTTCTGTTAGCATCTCATTGTCAGTCGAATCCATCTGGGCAGGCATGTTACTAACATCTACACCTTCTATGCCTGCCTGGCTCGATGTTGAAGGTCGAGGTTCGTCATCTGTGCGGCTGATAGGGAAGACGTGAAATATGACAGTACGCTTGACTTCTTTGCCTCATTTTTCTATCATAGAGTTCTTTGTAGGCACTGAAAACATTCTGAAAACCTGCCCTAAATTTATGTGCCCCTTCAAAACTCTATATATCTGTGGGTGCAGTGAAGTACAATGCATGCCCGATGTCCTTATTTCATTCACCTTGATTGAAACTCTTAATTATGTCCAGGTTTATGCCAAGCATAACACCCTTAGGAGCTCTCTTAGGCTTCTGATAGCTTAGACCAAACACGCCTTGCTAATGACACACAAAATAAAGAGCGCTAAAGCACAGATGCTCACAGGCACAGTTCAGAGCCATGGGGGCTTGACGCTGGGATGCTGAGAGTAGTTCTCTGGGAAGGAACTTGGTGGTACTGCCTACTTGCACTGCTCAGGGTGCATGCCGCCTCCATAACAGGTCACTGTAAAACAAACTTTGAATGCTATTTTTGCTTTTCACCTTTTTTTTAAAGCAGAAATCATCTTTGGATTTCTTTCTGTTAGTGAAAACAGGTACTAATACAGGGCTCTTGTAAAGGCAAAATAGCGTAATGTGAACTTTTGGAAAGTAGAGGATACCTGTAACTGGAAAGACTAGTGGTACCACTAACAGAAAGATAAGTGGCTGTATTTATTTTTTGGAGACAACTACAATAGGTGAATGGCATCATGGGGGATTTTTAGGTGTGTTAAGTGAGAAACTTCCAGAACGTATTTAAAGTTTTGGTATTACAAATAACAGAGCAGACTCCCAATAGATTTGATAACTGTTACAGATTTGTTCTGCACAACTCTCGTGTCTAAACCTAACTCTTCTACCTTTAGATAAATGACTGTGTCTCTGAGTGGATACTGAAGGTCTTCCTGTTAGGAAATCGTGTTCTATAAGAATGGAGGAACCCAAAGAATTGGGTAGATGTCCTTGGTTTAGTTGGGCCACAAACTAAGATCAGAGAAATTACCAAGTAGGAGATCTTCAGGACAAGATTGTTTAGTACTCTTTGGGTTTTTTTTTATTATTATTAAAACTTTGTTTTGGTGACCAAAATATCTTTGTGTGTAAACAATATCTGCCTCTGCTTAGCTGAATGTTAACTGTTCCACATTAAGTAAAGGTGTGGAACATTTGTAATTTCTTCCCTCCCCTCCCATCCTCACTCCACACCCTCCCCTCCCCTCCCCTCCCCTCTCCTCTTCTTTGTGTTTCCTTCACACTAGCTGAATTTGCTCCACTTTAAGTAGAGCTGCTTATTCTTTAGGGTGCACTGAGATAATCAAAGTCCTGCTAAACCTCGTAGTTTCTGTTTTGGACAATCTGGGGTGGTGCTAAAGAATCTGTACTTCTAACAAGCTCTAATTTAACACTTATTCTGATGGTATGGGGACCACACTTTGAAAATCACTGCTTTATTCCAGAAGCCTTTTAGCTTAAGCTATAAGATAATGATTGTCAGCTTGGCTTGGGCTGCAAATCATCTGTAGAAAGAATTACAAGCAAAACCAATCAAACAAACAAAAAAAAAAACCCACTCCTTGAGATTTCAAATCAGTAGATTATAAACTTATTGGGGTGGAGTTTGTGCATTTGTGGTTTTACAGATCTTCACAGGTATTAGGTACCTAATACTACCTCATAGGTACTGCCTAACAGTACCCAGCCCAGTTCTGTCTCAGGTGCTTAGCTTTATCCTTTTATTATACTAATTTCTAACTCTTTGGGGACGACTTTAGAAAAACATTCATTCAGCAAATAATTATTATATATTCATTTGCACCTGATCCTGGACTTAGTCCAGGAGATACAGAGGTGAACAATATAGGAATGGTACCTGGGAATTTAGACATTGCTGCTTTTTTTTTTTTTTGGCATATGCTCACCTATTTACTGATCTAAACCTAAATGAGTGGGCCTTTTGAAGTCTTTTTACTGTATCTGCACTTATGTAGGGACCTCATGCACCCAGAGTCCTGTTACCCGCTAGCTGAATCTGATCATTGACTCTTAGAGCCTTTAGGGAGGAGACACAGTTCTCTTGGCCAAAATGGTATAATAAAATGTTGAAGGAGGGATGCAGAGAATCTCAGAATCATTTAAAGCTCTGCCTGCAAAATGACAGACCACTTAAAAATGTGTTTTTCCCTCATGGTGACCCATGAACCAGATTGGCAATAGCAGTGGCTCTAGACAGCTCTGAAATAGTGCAATATTTGATAATATCTCTTAAAGACCGTGGCATGGTATTTAAGATTTCTGTTTTCACTATAGTCAGAAAGTGCAAGAGAGCCCTGCACAACAAAACTTTCAGGTTTTAGACTCTAAGCTTTTAATTTCCCTTGTGACTTTAACTCCTGGGTTATATTGAAAAGTGTGTTGTTTTATTTTCAGATCTTTGGGGGACTTCCTATATATCTTTCTGTTAATGATTTGTAGTTTAATTCCACTGTGGTCAAAGGACATATATTATATGGCCTCAGTCCTTTCAAATTCATTTAGGGGTTTGTTGTTTGTTGTTTTTTAATGTTCCAGATTATGGTCTGTCTTGTTCTATGTGCACTTGGAAAGCATATGTATTTAATATGTTTTTGAGTGGAATATCCTATAAAAGATTAGGTTGATAGTGTTCTTGAATTGTTTTTATATGTACTTACTTTTATCCACTTGTATTATTAATTACTAAGAGAAGAGTATTAAAGTCTCCAACTATAACTATAGATTTGTATATATTAACTTTCAGTTCTGTTAGCTTTTGCTTCATACGTTTTGAATCTCTTGTTATTTCTTCTTGGTGATTTGCCCCCTTTGTTAAAGTAATCTCCTTTTCACCCTGGTAGCATTCCTATGTTCTGAAGCAAACTTTGATATTACTGTAAGCACTCCAGATTTCTTTTGATTGCTGTTTCCATGGTATATTTTTTTACCTTCCTTTGTTTAACTATATTTTTATATTTAAAATATTGATTTTATATATGACATATATTCACACACATATGCACACATAGACACATGGGCCACATTTAAAGTGGACTGGATTTCTAGCAAACAGCATGTAGTTGGAACTTGCTATTTTATACAGTCTGAGAATCTCAGTCTTTTAACTGGGTTGGTTACACTACTTAGAGTTAATGTAATCATTGATATCGTTGGGTTTAAATCTACCAGCTTGTTATTGTTTTCTCTTCATCTTTTCTTTGTTATTTTCCCCCTCTTTTTGTCTCCTTTTGTATTGTGTATTTACTATTTCATTTTATCTATATTGCTGTCTTATTATTTAGACCTCTTTTAAAGAACTTTTAGTGGGGGACCCCAAAAACCTGGAACTTATTTATAAAAATTGTGTATTTATCCTTACATGTTTAAACTTCAGTCACCTTCCAAGTACTCTCTATATGATGCAATACACCTATTGAGACCTTTTTCCCACTGTTCAAAATAGTTTTTGAACTTGTAGATTTTGTTGCCTTTTAGTGCTATTCTTTTGTTTCACCTCTTCCACACTGGCAAAATGTTTCCCTTTGAGGACTTTCTTCATCCAGGAAAACAAAATAAAGTCCCTCGGGGAGAGGTCCGATGAATAGGGAAGGTGGGACACTGGGGTCATGACATTTCTGGTCAAAAACTGCTGAACACTCAGCGCAGTGTGGGCAGGGGCGCTCCTAAATCATCCATCATGAAATGGGCAAAACACGTTGAACGAGTCTTCAGAAATATTCACTGCAGCCAAACGCAGCCTCTCACAAACGCCAACTGGTGCTGTGATACAGATGGGTTCCTAATCCCTCACCTAGCGGGGGAAGCCTGTACTACAAGGGGCCTGCCCTCCAGAAGATAATTTCAGTTTTTTGGGGGTCTCCCTTGTACACCCTTAATGTATCACTGACTCCCTTTAAATATTACTTTACTGCTTTACAGGTAGTGTAAAACCTCAAAACACACAATGCCAGAGGCAGGATTAATGCTAGCTCAGTCTTCATCTGAAAGTCTTTTTTTCCTTCACATTCTCAAAGTTGATTATTCCATTGTATCTAACTCAGCAACTTGTTCAGTATCATTGCAGTGAATAAAAATTGATGAAGTGTGCATACTCCCAAGTCTTGGTATGTTTGTCTCTTCCTCTATTTCTGTCTACCTGGCATTTTTCTCCTTTATTTTTCCCTAACCCTGAGCTATCAAAGGTGCCATGATGCGAAAATAAAGACCTTTAACATTCAAATTTAAAGAAAGAGGACTGTGTGGGGAGGAGGGAATATATGTAAATCTTTGTATACCTGCTCAGTTATTCTGAAAATCTACAACTGTTCTAAAAAATAACATCTATTCTTTTGAAAAATGTAAAGGCAGGTAAGTGGAAATATATATATACATATATATCTATAAAATTTTATTTGATAAAAATTTTATTGCATATATACCAAATTCAAACATATAAAAAGTGTTTAAATCCATAATCTTGTAGCATCTTCATATATTTTAATTCATGCAATTTTAATGATTTTTTTCAAAATTTTAAAAACATAAAGCTGTTGTATATTATTTGAAAACTAAAAAATATCAGAATAATTTGGGAACAGTTTTCCATTGTAACATTTCTTGATATCCATTCCCTCTTCCCATTCTTGTGGCTTCCTGGAAACCTTTCTCAGTGTTTGTTTCACTACCCTTTCCTAGGTTATTCTTTCCACCTTAGCTGCCTCATTCTTTCCTTTGCCTTCTTTCTGGGTTTCTCATTTTTGCTTAGCCCTTCTTAGATCTGTTACCTTGGCTCTCCTCATTTTTATTGCTAATGTATAGCTGCATTCTGTAGGTGTAATATGTCTTGATTTCCCAACTTTCTGAGTCTCTTGTCTGATAAAATGCCCCAAATCAGAACTCCAGTCATTTAGAAAAGCCCAGCAGTATTCTCCCCGATATTCAGAGAAGGCCATGTGTTCTTCTGCTTCTTCATTCTCCACTGGGATCTGCTGTTCTTTATTTTCCAAATACCATTATTACAAGGTTATCTTGAGCATTTACCAAGCAATTTAGGGTAACTGAGAGGTCATACAGCACAGAACAGTCTAAAATCTAAATTTGAATGCTTTATATCACTGTTCTTACAAGTAACTTGACCATCCCTATCACTAAGAATGTGGTCTTTTGCCATAGATCTATCTGGCTTTATAAAAACAATGATCAATGATTTAAGTTAATGTCTTTAGACATGAAATGATACTGTATTGTACATCGTGAAGAAAAGATATTCTAAAGAGGAAATTAGAAAATAAATCAGGCCTTTTGAAGGAAGCTTTACTTTAAAAGTTACTTTTTAAGAATGCTTTTCTATTAGTAAGAATTATGGAAGAGGTGTTTAATTTTCAAAGTAATTGTATTCGTATAATGAAAGTAGCCAAGCTGCCCCTGAATTTTTTTTTTTATCAAGGTGGTATTCTGATAAAATTAGGATTAAAAAGAAAATGTTTACTCAGTATATTTATTCTTCTGTAATTAAGTTGATTTGATGATTTTGTTAGATGTGTTGAATGGCTAACCAGCCTCACACAGTTCATTTCGTACTTAATGTATGATATTCCTTGACTTTCAAAACGTATTATATATGTTGAAACACTAAACCTTTAAGTAACTTTGCATGATTCATAAATATCTTTTACATTGTGTCAAAATTTTAATTTTTAATTAAAAAATGCATTATTGACAAGTAATTTGTATTTAAAGAAAACAGAAGCCTGAACATGGTATACACTAATTACATAGTGAAGTGTGGTGTTTCTGGAATACACAGTTTAGAGTAGTAAACATCATAATTTCAAGCACTTATAGCAATGAAATATTTCTTGTTCCACTCATTTTTTAGTAAAATTTACTTTTGTAATTATTTACTTATTTTCCATTGCAGTATGTTAATATTGCTAATTTATACAAAAGAGATTATCTATTATTAATTCAATTGTTTGTTAAGACTGGGACTGCAGTCACAGTTCTATTACTGGCCAGATGAATGACCTTGAATGAAGTTAGCTCCGAAGTCGTTTTCTTATTTGTAAAAAATGAGGGCAGCATCAGCCTCATTCTTTCTCAATTTTTTTATTTTTATAACTCAAAGAGATGCCAAAACAAACATTATACAGTCCTGAAAATGTTCTCCAAGTCTGTTATCCCATTATTCATCTGAGACTTGAATCATGTGCCCAGTGTCAGTACTAAGTGACCAGGTAAAGAGCTTCTGCTGGGGATAGAAGTGTCTAAGTAACCTGTTTCCCCTTGAGGCAGCTCTGACCGTTGCTGGTTTTTGTCTCCAAGTGAGCTAACAGGTCTCAATAATTTCAGTCCTTGGAGTCATTAAAACAAGCATAACCCAGCTTTCTATTATTGAAACCAACAACAATTCATCCTCACTTAATGTCGATAGGTGCTGTGACTTTAAATGAAAATGCAACCAATTTTACCATAGACCAATTTATATACATAAGATTTAAGTTTGCACATTTCTCTAATAATGTTATAATGAAGCTGTGTTGAGCAAAACATTATTTGAGGACCTGCTGGATATTGTTTTCTGTTTTTTTCTTTTTCTTTTTTAAATCAGACATCCTTTTTCATCTGTTCCTCCTATGACTAAGTTTTGATTTGTATAATTTTTGAGTAATTTTGGACCTATGAAATGGATATAATAGCAATAAAATAAAGGTGAAATGAATCTGAGAATAAGATTGGATATACATTTGGAGTTCACAGATTTTGATATCTAGGTAAGAGTGTATAAGAATCTTATGTTTTTAACACTTGGAATTAAAGCCAGACAGATATTATTTTTAAATCTTTATCAACTGAAAATGAAAATAATGCTAATGTTAGATCTTACTATATCCCAGACTCTATTCTGTGCTCTCTAAATGGATTAGTTCATTGAGTTTTTACAACAGTCCTGTGACATGCGCACGTCTCTGTTTCAGCAACTAGGTAACGGAGGTACAGAGACATTAAGCATCGTGAAATAGAAATTATTCCAGTTACACATTGAAATTGTTATTATTAGAATACATACAATAAATATTATTAGAATATAGTTCTTCCCTCCGAATAAATGCTACTGTAGTGTTTGATTAATCCACAGTTCTTTATATTGGTTGCTGAGATTTATAGAGTGATTATTTATTATGGGCCAGCTAATGTGCTGGTGCTTTTTTGTACTTTACCTCAAGTAATCCTCACAGCCACCCCATAAGATAGAAATTGATTTAGTCCCTACTTTATGAGTGAGAAAAATGAGAAGGATTGCTTGTCCAAGATCATACAATGAGAAAGTGGTGGGAGTCCTGACTGTGCAGCTCACTCTCTAAAAGGCACACTTTCTCACCAACTACACTGCTGTGGCATATTTGACTTGGTTGGGGCAAAAGAAGTAGATGCTTCTTGGCAGGAATTCTGACTGTAAGATACAGAATACATGTGCATACATGAGGGAAGTCCTTTGAAATTAGTTAATTTCTTTTTTCCTACATTAATTTTGAAGTAAGCTTACTAAGTACATATGGAATGAAGACAAAACCAAAACTTGGTCTTTGAAGTAAAGACCTTAAGTCTTTTCTCCTGGAAAGATAGCAGCCAATGAGTTACATTTCTTATTCTGGCTTTAAGCGAGATTTGGAATATTAAGTGAAATTTTAGGATGGAAGAATATTAACGATAGCTTTTAAGCTTTTTACAAAGTTAGACTTCAACCTAGATTTCATTGGTGGTTGAAGCAGATTAACTAATACCCTTTGTATGTATATTCAAATTCCTATCAAATTTAAATACAAATATATATTTTTGTTGTCTGTTAGTCTCCATCATTTGTGCATATAATTAAGAGTTAATTGTACTTCTGTGGTAAATGACATGATTGCTTCCTCTTGCATTATGTTTACCTGGTAGTACTTAACCTGTACACAAAGCACTTCTGAGAATATCAGATTCAGAACGTGCTTAAAGCTCTTCACGTAGAGATTGAAGCATCAAGAAAAGTTAGCACAGGAGACTGTTCAACAAGGGAATTCAACTCTTCCTATTTCCCTGTTATTCAACAAGGGGATTAGCTCTATTTCTCATGTTGATAAGTACATGTTTCTGAAAACTTCCCCATTATATTCTTTTTTTCCTTGTACAGTTTTGTTTTGGCTTTCTTTGGAAGTTACTCCGTTCGGCATGGTAGCTCTTCTTAGTAGTGCTTTCTCTGTGATTTTGCCACTTTTCACTTTCTTTTTCTCAATGGAACTTAGAAGCATTAAACACATCTCTTTGATAATTATATATCAAAATGAACTTTTTCTGTGATGTGTGACTACTAGGCAATTCACCTAATCTACACAGGTATAAATATCTGAAGGAAATGATAAATTTTTATGTGTACCATAGTCAAAAAGTATTCTAATCACTAAGCACCTAAAATTTCTCCTCCAAAAAATAAAAGAACAAAGGAAGCAAATGAATATATGTTGATAGGGGAAATCAGTACAAAAAAACAATAGAGAAAGTTTTGAGAAATTAATGCAAGTGTATGAGTTTTAAAAATCTGGCTTTAGTTGGTACATTTATAATCAATGACCATGTCATTACAGTGTGGTATATTCTCAGTCATTTTTGTTGCACAACCCACTAAACTATCTAGTTAGGGATATACGTTTCACACTGTAACCAAACATTTCTGGTATAGTTTTTTTTTCTTTTCTTTTCTTTTCTTTTTTAAAGGAAGGCAGTGTTGGCACAGGGGATAAGAATCATTTGACAATTTCCTCCCTGAATCTGGACAGCTGAATAGAACCAGTCTGTCCATACTGCTTAGGTGTGCTTGTTTACACACAGTTGCATGCTTTCCCAAGGATTGTTAAAATGCCACATTTGATGAAAAATAGCAAACTTCTGTTTTTCAAGATATTTATTAATCGGATACATTTGCTGTGTTAATCAAACACAAGTAAACACAAACCCATCATCATATTTATATATCCCTTTTTGTTTTAGTAAGATAGATTTATTTTGACAACTAAGAGAAATAATAATACAAGAGAAGGGAACTCAATGTTTTAAATGAAGAAATAGTTCCATTTTAACAAGTAAGAGCCTACACAAGATGGTGGCATCTAGGTTTAGGGTATCTATCTCCTTGGACCAGATCATATGTTATTTGAATCTACTGTGGTGTTGTTAGTATGTTTCATAAGACATAGTGCAGAGCTGCTATGATCTTTAAATGTTAATGTTCTTTTCTTATCACTTTACTGTGTAGATACCCTTCATGAGACCCAACTCTGCCACAGCTCATCCTCGGAGGCAATCCTGGAAACCTCTTTTATAAGTGTGATTTTAAAAGTGTGGATAACACTCTCAATAGAGTACATAAAGTAAAGGAGAACAGCTACCTTGTCCTTTCCATAAGCTTATCACTGCAAAAAGTTGCCTTTGCTTGTCAGGTTTGGATAGAATGTAACTGATTGGTTTATTACTTGGACCTACAAGGCACTTAATTTGCCTGTGTGGATTTTTTTCTATTTTTTTCTTCTTCAACTTTTTTTTTTTTGCACTAATCAGAAATATTTGATATGTGCATTGTGGAAAAATATTAGATAACGTCTTGTCAGAATTGTCCTATTAAGTAATGTTTTTCCCTCTTGCTTCTTTGGCAAACAATGCTATACAGTATTTGGACTTGCTGAAGAGTTATGGAAGCCTATGGGACTTAAATGCAATGTGCTTCTTCCCGCTGTTGAACAATGCCAGTAACAAGAAAGACGATGCGTTCTGTTAGTCTGCCATTCCGTTTCATTCAACTTAATGCATATATTGGTACATGAAATGCAGCATCAAGGAACAACAGACTCTTACATTAAACATTCCTATTTATAGTATTCAGCAGAAGTGAAAGACTTGTAAAGCATATGTATTCTAGTTTTGACTCATTAATCCCCATGTGAAAGCACTATTATTAGCATGAAATTTTTACAACTTCACATTTTGAGTTCATAAGTTAAGAGTCTATCTGTGTTGATCTCTAGATGTCTTTAGTAATGCCCAAATTTATTCAGTCTTTATTGATTTAATACAAACTTTCTGTGTTCAGTATAATTTTATTTTTCTTAAGGATGAGGCTAAGAAATAAGGAGGGAGATACAAAGCTTATTGACTATACAACCTGTCAGCTGAAAGATCTTCATCAACATCTTTATTTTTCCAGAGGTTTACAGAATTAAAATTTGATCCTCAAGCTTTAATGATCAAGTTTTAAGTCAACTACAGAAATATGTCGAATATTTCATCACTCCATCTTGAACTGATTTAGAAGAGACTCTATTGAAATTGAAATGCACATATACATGTAAATTGTCAACTTGTTTCTTGGAATTTCCTGATTTGTAAATGTGGTTTTGGGCATATTTTCAGGTATAGTGGCAATTGAAAATAGTTTAAACCTTAGGAATAGAGTAGACAATGTGGTACATAATCAAAAGCAAGTGTAAATATAAAGTTTCTGTATGCTAGTAATCTATAGTATAGTAAGCAACCATGTTATTGGATGTTTACTAAAAGTAATATGTATAAACTTAGATTAAGTTATCACAAGATCTTATAACATTGGAGGAAAAATATTAATAACCTGTAGCAAAACCAATAGGCTTTTTTGAAAAGAATAAGAATGGCTCATTATTTATTACTACATAAGTTTAAGAAAAATGTTGGTAATTATTATGATTGCACTTCAGCTGATTTTAAGAAAAATTAGAGATTGCCATTTTCTTAAAAGAATGTGCTAATGCATTAGACCTTGGCCTTTCTTGATAATATGGTGAGAAATTATTAGTGGTCATTTTATGTTAGATTTCTTGAGAAATCATTAAGCCTTATGGTTTGGGTATCACTTAATCAAAATCCCTTCCACCGTGCTCCTAGTTAGAATACTACATTGTTATCACTCTCCACCTTGCATCTTAAGTGGTAGGTAGGTTATTCCAGATTTGGTGCTAGCTCTAAGAATCTGTTTCACACATCACACATATAAACTGCGTAATTCACAAGTATTGGTCCTAGCAACATGCATTTGGAGTAGGAGAACTTTTGAAGGGAGTCGAAAACACTTTCTCCTGATAATCTCCTGAATGCTGTCATATTTCCACAGTATAAAATTAAATCTTTTCCTTAATGGGTCCAGTTGCTATTCAAAGGAGATATTAATAGGTATTTAAGAAAATATGAACCCATTCACAGACATATGTGAGAGAAAATGGCACAACAGGTAAATGTATTGCAATAGGAAAAGAAAAAAACAAAAATAACAGGAAGGAAATGAAAAGATCTGACATACAAGAGGAATGGCATGGTAGTATATAGGAGTAGTTCTCAAACTTTACGTTGCATCAGAATCACAGGAAGGATTTGTTAAAAACAGATTTCTGCCATATTTCCCTCCTTATCTTCCTTTTCCCCACTGTACTCCTCCCTCTGGCTCCCAGGAGTTTCTCATTCAGTGGGTCTGTGATGGAGCCTGAAAATTTGCATTTCTAGCAAGTTCCCAAGTGATATTGATGCTGCTGGCCAGGTACATCACTTTGAGAACCATTTGTATATACTATTTTTAAAAGAATCATTGCGTTGTGGTTGACATTGTATTTTTTTCTTAAATAAAATTTTACTTATTTATTTTTTAGAGAGAGGGGAAGGGAGGGAGAAAGAGAGGGAGAGAAACATTGATGTGAGGGAAACATTGATCGGTTGCCTCTCACACACCCTCAGCAGGGGACCTGGCTTGCAACCCAGGCACGTGCCCTGATCAGGAATCGAACCACCACAACCTTTCTGTTCACAGGCCAGCACTGAATCCACTGAGCCACACCAGCCAGGGCTGTGGTTAACATTGATTGATTGACTGTTGCTTTAATCTCTTTAAAAGGGCCCTTATATTTTCAAACACATTTGTTTCTAGATAAAAAATAGTTGTGGTAGTTTCATCACAACACATACATTATACAACACATACAATATAACTTACTTTCATAAATTCAGTTAAACATGTTTATTTTATACCTATTATGCGGGAAGCAATATTTTAGGTTCAGAAATGAATCAAAAACATGTATCTTCATCCATAATTCACTAATTCCTTTTTTAAAAAAAGATTTGAAGTTAGGGTTATTTTTGAACATGAAAACAAAGTTTAGCTTTAGCCTTTATCCATCTTAAATTTAGAAATGATAATTCCATATCATTTATATATCCTTATTATTTATGATGTTAAAAATAGATCCCTCACCATAAACAATAAGAATATTCACACCCATTATCCTGTTTCCTGGTTTTATAGTCTACCACTTAATGAGAACACTCTCTTTTTAAACACTTAATGTTCTTTATTGACAAAAATTACCACTGTTTTATTTGATTCACGGTATGGGAATATTTTGTGGCTATTTCACCAAAACCTATTCAAGGAATTCAGAAGGACTCTTTGCAAGTACAATGGAATATTAACATTATTAATTTTGTTTTCTGAAATTGTTTTTGACAATTGTAACTTGCATTAGAGATTGAGTTTTAGTGTTGTTTGGCATACAAAGGCAGAAACCTTTTCCTACAACCTGAGTCAGCACTCCGATAATTTTACATATACTATGGATTGTGATTATAAATATGTCTGAGATGGACTTGCTTTGCAAATGCATTCTTAATAAAAATGCAGGCCTCTTTCTCCCAGCATTCACTCTTAAGTCTTTCTGCAGGTCTGCTGATAAGATTCACTGCTGTTCAGGTACATAAGATGTAATGAAATTGGATGCTCATGCTGGGCTTTGTAAATAAAATGAGATTGACCCCCAGCCATTATCTCATTTATCTGATTTACATTGTAAAATCAAGATCTACATTATTGATTAGAGCATAATTAGTTAATTATGAACAGGTAGATACAAAGTTATGTGGGTCTTAAGCACAGCAGGTTGTACTGCTGAAAAATTTCCCAGGGCACGAGCAGATGGAGATCAGTTTATTAAAGAACATAGCAGGCGTATTTCAGGTATGGAAATGTGAAATCATTCTCTCATGCTGTGAAGAGGTATTTGACCTAACTGTGTATTTTTATATGGATTCTTTTATTTCATATTTCTGTTGTTTCACTTTTAATCTTGTAACCTGGCTGTGCAGTTAACAGAAGAGATACTATTATTTAAGTGATCATTAAATATGAATTTGGATTCTGATATAATATAATTTCATGTGTAAAGAATATTTTTGTTTTACCACTCATTACTGGCTCTGATAAAAGTCTGTAGTGGCATTAATGAAAATAAGTTTAAGACTTCCACGTTAGTCTTATGTTTGTAAGGTGTGATATAAACACATTTTCTAGTTATTTTGTTTAGAAAATGCTTATATAAGTGGTTTGCACTAAAATTGTTGTAAAATATAAGGAATAAAATATGTCTATTGATATTAAATGTTATTTGAATATTGGTAGAATGCAGAATTTTGTGCATGTTTGTATTTTGCTTAAAGTGATTTAACTCATGGGCCACAAACCTGCACTTTCTCCTTCTTTTTAAATGAGTAACTGAAATAATTAGCTACTGTTCAATGAAAGAATCTATCACTATCGGTTAATAAATTTGTTCAGGTGTTTAAACTGCTAGTGAGATTTTATTTAAGTAATGTTAATATTCAAGACCAATTCTTTTGATCCTTCCTGTAGAAAATTTTTACATAGAAATGATGGAAAAGTGAGAAAATCCAATCCATGAATTCTTTTGATATTTAGTGTTTTCTTTTAAATGAATCAATGTAATAGCATATCTGTTTGGAGTCAGTATTTTATTTGTCTCTACATAGACTTGGAAGGGATCTAAATAAATGTTTCATGGACATAAAAAATATCTTGATTATGAATCAACTTGATCATAAAAAATGTACATTTCTTTTCAAATCCCATGTCGGGGATATCTCTTCTTCCTGAAGTTTAGCTTAACACCTGGCTACAAATTATGTGCACAGGAAGTGCACTTCATTGTTTCTGTTAGTTTAAAGAGTAGTTATTTAGTGTACTCTCCTAGTGAAATTATCAGTTGGAAATTAGGGGGGTTAAATCCTTTGAAACTCTTGACTTTTAGCCTGTCTCGTAGGCACAGGAGGAAATAAATCAGTGGTTTCTTTTTTACTTGTATGTATATTCTCAGCAATCAGATAAACATGACTGATTGCTTGTTATGGATCATAGGACATACGAACATAAATCATTTTTGTCCTCTTCTTTGTCTAGGGTGCTATACTTAACCATATGCTAAGTAAGTATTTTAAACACATACAGACCTATGTTTATTTGCCCACTGCATTTTGTTAAATCAATGTGTAAAAGAGTTTACACAGCTACTTTATTATTCACATCTGTATCCATTATTAATCTGATGCCTAGGAAATTGCATTTAGTAAGAAAGCAATTAAACAATCAGTTTTCCTTTTATCTTATAAATAGGATTCATTTAATTTCATTTAAATTGTAATTTTAGAGTGCCCTAGAGTGTTAATGTGGGCAGTATTTATTAGGTGTTTAAAGGATACTTCTTTAAGCATCCAGTTTACATTTTATTAAAAATTTCATAGTGTTTCTTTACAGGTTAGTTTTATACTCTACCTTAATATTTCAAGACATTTCCTTCCTATTTAATATATGTACTATTGGTATGTTATAATAGTCTGTTTTTATTACATAGGCATTTGCGTTATTTAATAAAGTATATTGTGTTGTGTCACTGTGCTTTTGTGGGTCAATGACTTCTTTTGCAAACTATTTTAAAAACATTCACTGCTTATTTTGATAACTTAAATATGTACTATAATTATGTATTTCCACGTATATGTAAGAAGTAGAGGTAGAGACCAACAATAATAATTTGATCAATAACTACTTCAGCTCAGTTTTTTTTAGGTAGCAGAATGATTACAGATCCTTATGAGTTTCTGATTTTAAGTTTTTAAAATGATAAATTTGTGACATCTCCAGAATTTGTTCTGACTACTTTGCTAAAGTTTACAAAGTGTTGTGTGTGTGCATGAAATAAGTAACCCACTATTTTTACCATTTGCATTGCTCTCCAGTTTCTAGTATTCTTAAGAGTATCTCATGTTCGTCTGTGGTATATTAATTTTTGCAAATTCTGCTCGTTTATTGTATCATTCAGGATATTTTCGTTACCAGCACATAAATATTTCTTCAGTTCAATATTCTAATGTAGAAACAACCAGATATTTTTCCACATGGAAATAATTTTAGTCATTTCTAGAAAGAACTTATAATTATATATTTGTTTATTAATAGAGCTAATGAGTTCAAAATTAAGTTATTGCTTTTTGTTTTTCTCTCTTGGATTTTGTCAGTTCCTAAGTGTATTAACTACTCCTTTTTGCTATTTAGTCTTGGAATTGCAGTGTTTTATATACTGGTAAGTGAGCTGTAACTTGGGAGAGCTCACAAATCACCCGTAATTCTGACAAGCAAAGCCTTCCTTTCCTCTGGAACCTATCACAAGTATGTTAGAGTCCCACATGTAAGTCATTCTAATACGTATCACTGTTGAAGGAATTAGTAAGGATTGAGCCATTTCTAAATGGCATATACTTCAACATTATCTTCTAACAAATTTAGCGTATAAAACCTTTCTTTTCACTTTTGCATTTATCCTTGAGCTGAAAGATAACTTGATTTTACAGTTTATTGAAATCATCTACAAATTGGAAGTATGTCAATGTAATAAACTTGTTCTTAGTACTTAGCTGGAAACTCAGCTATCTCAACAAGAATCACCTGTGTACAAGAAGGTAAAAAATAATAAATTAAAATTCACCTTTTTATTTATCATGGCGTTTGACTTGAATGATATACTATAAATCTCAATTTGCAAATTATTAACATAGAGTTATAAAGTAATTATACAGTAAATATGTAATTTCATATGAACTAGGGAGACATTAATACCATAACTCTTCACCTGTCAAGAACCCAGAATATTGGCACTGTGAACTGTAAAGAATGTTGCCCAAAAACCTGAAGTTAAACAGAAAAGACTATTATGTACCGAAAATTGAGTCCAAGTAGTTAACTCAGTAGAAATTCTCATTTTCATGTCTTTTTACTGTCAGTTTACCATATTTAATCAGTTTAGTGATCTGGTGTCTGAATTCATAAATTGTTGGGGAAATGCTGCTTAGACAAATACACTGACAGTATCAGAAAGCAATGGCTAATACTTTTCGAGCACGTGAGGACTCTGAAAACCTGTAAGGGTTGAATGTAAGAATTCAGACACAACAGCAGAATGGTGGTGCTCACTGCAGACACAAAAGGCTGGCCCACTGTCAGACACATAGCACCACCTGTTACACTCATGACCCTGAGATGACAAAGACAGTGTAAATTACATTTTATGTATTTTCTTGATAAAGACTGTGATTCTTTTCAAATTTCCTTTTCAGAGATAATTGAAATACTAGTTTTCATGCCTGAAGGAATATGCCCTCTACTATCTAGAAATCTCAACATTCTCATAAGCTCAGAAATGTTTACACTCTGAAGGTTCCTATAACCATTCATATATTTAATGTAATTGAAATTTTAACTATTGAAAGGTAAATTAAGAAAGGACATAAAATTGTATGGGCTTGCCATTTAATCTATATTACATTTGATGTTAGCTATATGTTATCTATTATTTCTTTTTATTTGCCTTTTTCCTTTTATTATTATATTTTTTTGATTTTTTTAATTTAATCTTTATCGTATTTTTTCCATTACCATTTAGTCCCCTTATACCCTCCTCCCTCCAGCAATCACCACACTGTTGTCTGTGTCCACAAGTCCTTTTTCCTTTTTGCTCAGTCCCTCCACCCCCTAAATCCCACCCCTTGCCAACTAGCTGTCATCTGCTCTTCATCTATGAGTCTGTCTCTTGTTTTGCTTGTTAGTTCAATTTGTTCATTAGATATCACATATGAGTGCAATCATATAGTATTTGTCTTTCTCTGACTGGCTTACTTCACTTAGTACAATGTTCTCCAGGTCCATCCATACTGTTGCAAGGGTAAAATTTTCTTCTTTTTTATGGCCAAATAGAATTCCAATGTGTAAATGTCCCACAGTTGTTTTATCCACTCAACTACTGATGGACACTTGAGCTTCTTCCATATCTTGGTGATTGTAAACGCTGCAATGAACATAGGGGTGCTTATGTTCTTTCAAATTAGTGTTTTGAGTTCCTTCGGATATATTGTTGACACTATTACAGATGTTCCTCTTTTCTCCCTCTTTGCCCCCACCTCCACCCAGCCTCCGCCCACCCCCTCCCTCTGGCTATCACCATACTGTTGTCTGTGTCTGTGGGATATATATATGTGATCTTTGGCTAATCCTTTATTTCTTAATCTTAGAACACAGATATTTAAATATATTTTAAATACTTTTAAATATAATTTTGGATAGTTTGTTTATAACACTGACATAGTAAATAAGGTACTGTTATTATTTGATTTTATTTTTTTCATAGCTAGAATTATCATAGTAAACATTTTCCAATTCTATGTCTTGAGTCTAAAAGAAAGTTTTTGAAACAGTACATAAGTTTATTTGGTTCATAAGGAGAAAGATTTAGAGGAAGAAATGCATAAACTTATGATATGTAATTGTGGTTTAAGCTTCTTTATACCTGAATAACTTAGCTAAGTTGCTAACTTTTCTGAAAAAAACTCTTGATTCCTAAATTTGGTCTTTGGAAGATTGGGTTTTGCAGCATTATGTGAAATTTTTAGTGTGCATGTATATTTATAGTCCCATTTATTGTGGTTTTTAAAAATCAGTTGTTTTTGTGTACTGTATTGTTTATAATAGCTGCTTCCCCTTTTTTTCTCATAAAGGTTATTGAATAGGAATTAGCATATATTCCAGTAATGTGGGTCCTGTAATTTTACCCCTTGGTTTCTTAGTTGTGGATTTCTCAATTTTTAAAGTTTTAAATTAATAACAGAAACAATCTATAAAGAGAATCTGACAAATTGGATTAGAGAAAAGTATTTTTTTTAATTTAAAAAGAGCACAAAGAAAAGGAGGAATATAATTTTTCTGTAGCATGTATACATCTTTGTTATTTGTTGTTAAATTTTGGTCTTGTTATTCCTACTGATAAAAAATTCTTTTTATAAGACACTGAAATAATACAGATCTTTCTTCATTGTCAGCAGGATGAGATTGTCTGAAACGAAGAATAGGTATGATAGTTTTCTTAGATTTTGTACACCATAGGTGGCAAAGACACTATCAAAACATTTATTAACATTTAAAATGTACTAGGAGGTCCTTTGAAAAACCAAATACATTGAGAAAAAGTGACAGGTAAATTTTGAGAATATTTATGTTTGAGAGAATAACATCCAATTTTTAGAATGGCTGTTATTTATGATAGATTGTGATAGCATGCTATAAAAATAGGAAAGTTTATTTATAAACTACATTAACTTGGACAGTGATGAGATACAAATTTTATAGAATTGATTACAGATTGTTGTGTGTAGCCTGTAGAATTCTTTAGAGCCCTAAAATTTTAGATCGCAATGTATTGAATTGAATTTATAATCTTGCATTGAATTGAATTTATAATCTTGAATTATATGTATCACATTCTTAATTTTTTAAATTTTATTTTCATTGTTTATGCCGTTACAGTTGTTCCCGCTTTGTCTCCCTTTCCCCACCTCCACTCAGCTCCACCCGCTACCTTCCCCTAGCCAGTCCCCATATTGTTGTCTGTGTCCATGGGCTGTGCATAAATGTTCTTTGGTTTATCCCTCACCATCTTTTATCTGTCTCCCCACTCCTTTCCAACAGCTGTCAGTCTGTTTTATGTATCTAAGCTTCTGTTACTATTTTGTTCGTTTATTGTATTCATTAGATTCCATAAATAAGTGAGACCATGTGGTATTTTTCTTTCACTGAATGGCTTATTTCACTTAGCATGATTTTCCCCAGGTCCATCCATGCTGTTGCATAATGTAAGAGCTGCTGCTTTTTTACTGCTGTGTAGTATTCCATTGTGTAAATGTACCATAGTTTTTTTATCCACTCATCCGCTGATGGGCACTTAGGCTGTTTCCACATCTTGGCTATTGTTCTTAAGCTATCTAATGGGCAAATGATTAATTCTTGAAGTTCAAAACTGAAATTGTTGTGTTAGTTTTAAACACATACAGCTGTACACATATATTCATTCGTACACTCTTAACATTCCTATTAAAGTGTTCTGAATGATATTTTTTGTTAAATTTATGGTTACATTTTGTTTTTCCTACCATTATTATATCAGGTTTAGATTGTATTTTGTCATAAACCTTAATTTAATAATCTCATGAGGTAATGGTAGAATTGACAGTGTTAAGGTTGAAATGTGCAATAGTTTGCTATTTGTCTTTGAAAGAAGGTTTTAAAAATATTATTTAGATATACCATAAATCTGTTTACCCTGCAGGTGTGATGAATGCAGACTGTGCTACCATTTTGGCTGTTTGGATCCTCCTTTGAAAAAGTCTCCTAAACAAACAGGCTATGGATGGATATGTCAGGAGTGTGATTCTTCATCATCTAAGGTAAGGCAGGAAAAGCCTGTATGAATAAGTGTTGTTTTGATGCATACCATCAACTTCCTAACTTTAAAGTGCTTAGAATATGAAGGACCAACATTTTAATCTAGTGCACTTTAAAAAATATATTGCCATGGGTATTTTATTGCCCTTAAGTTATTGAATAAACAGCTCTGCTAAGTTACAAAACTTTTCTCTATGAAGTATTTTTTTAGCTGTTTTGGGTATTCTCTGTATTAGTGTAGCTATTAAATAGTACTATGGTAGCCAAAACAAAGTCACCCTCTGCTAATTTACCACACCTAGGAAATAGAGACTAGCAGGGAAATTCTGACTTTGAGTCACAGAAATTTGTTTTGACAATAAAAGATATATGATAGTAATAGATATAAATGTTAACTAAAAGAATAACCAATAAAATATAATTTTTTGTAGATGACTCATCTTAAATAAATAAGTATATTTTGGATATTTATAAGGTGTTTTTTGAGAAAACTAGTTTATATATTCAAACACTTATTTCTGATATTTATTTTAGCTAAGTGGAAGGAATGAAATTTTTAATAAGGTTTTTAATAGTTTATCTCCAGAAATAAACTGTTGAAGTTAACGTCTTTTGAATATCATTCATATTCATAACTTAAGGTTATAATACCTTAAGTGGTAGAAATCTACAGTTTAAGATTATTGTGTTTCTTTAAAGTATGTTAGTAAATAGCTAGACTCCTAATGCTTTGATTCATTTGACAGAACTATTGAATATATTTGAACTAAGACATTCTGGTCAGCTGTAGGTTAATCAAATTGTTCTGCCTTAAATAGACAATGGAAATTAACTGTCTATTGTATTATGGACATCATACCATCCTTTTTTAAAGCCACTTATATACCTTTATCTGCCTTGAGTAAATTAAAATTGATACTGAATTCTTATATGATCATGGAATCAAAAATACTCTTTTTATCATTAGTTAAAATGATTTGTTCCAGCTTACCCAAAGACCATCTGTAAACATTGTTTTTTTTAATTAAAAAAAATGGAAACTAAGAAAAAAAATGGAGAACATTTGGTTATAGATAAAAACTATTTAGAGGTTTTTAAAAGTAACACATTTATTAGAAGTTTTATATACTTATATAATGATTATTAAAATAGAACAGATATCTATTTTATTTCATAATAAGTAAATAATTTGCCCTAGGTTTTAAACTATATAATATCAAGAATTATTTTCCACTTATTTTATTAAGACCCAGATTTAAGAGGGAGCATATTTAATATCAAAAGGTTTTATTGCATAATTTAAAAATTCTATCCGGAAATTGTATTTAAATGAAAAAATTAGCTGCATACTATAGGTTTTAAATAGTTGTCTTATGGAACTCTTTGTAATAAAAAACAATTTTTAGGTACTTTTTTTGTTCATGGTTTCCTCCTACCCTCAACAAGCAAATTAGGAACACAGTTTTTGAAACAGAATTTATTGCCTTTTATAAATGTCTTTTTTGTATACATTCTTTTTAAAAAGTTCTATACTACTATAAATATGTAGCATTATATTAACTGTGAAGAGTGGCTTTAAGTTACGTAGTAATTTTATTGAATATTGAAAATGCAAGGGAACATATTTCACATAGTTTGGGAGTATATCATACATTTTGTAAATGCAGTAGGTGCCAGTAGCCATGAGAAAGGTAAGAAGTTTTTTGTTTTTGTTTTTGCTCTCTCCCAGGGAATAAATAGGTCTTTGGACTCTGAATGGAAATCCATTAGGATGGCACATTGTTAGAAAACTTGCATTGTATTTTCTATTCTCTGTTTGACCAGTGATTGAATAGCTAAACACAACCAACATTTTGAAATTTCATCCAAAGGTGGTATCTAACTTTTGGACTGTCATAGCAGTTTACTGTAAGAACAGCAGCAGTAAAGTGGATTTGTATTTTTATCATATCAACATGACTATTACAGACTTATACTTTTTTCCAATGAAAATTTAAGTTCAATATAACAGTTAAACTGTTAAGGGAATGATTAAGGGAAAGTTAAGGGAATGATTCATTTTCTTGAATATCTGTGTTATATCAACTCTGTTTTCCTCACTTTTGAAGACCTCCATTCCTGACCAGCAGGGAGTATATTTCCATTTACATTTTCTCTTAAAAGATGTTTGCTAGTGTTGGGCCCCAACAAGAAAGCATTGGTAGATAAGTTCATGCTTTCTAAGTCGATGAATTGCTGCAGAAGCTATTAAGTTAGAAAAGCAGTGGGTTGTTAATATCTGTCTAGAAAATTTGTGTTATCTTAGGGCCTAAAAGAAACCCAGAATGCAAGTTAATGTACTTTGCTTGTCCTTTATTTTTCTCTCTTTGTTTTGGTGGAATGTTATTTGTTAGGTAATACTGGGTATATTTCCAATGTTCATGTATTTTAATGACATGAAAAGTTAAGACAGAAGTAGTTACTGCCAAAGAAAGGAAGTGAATTAGTTGCCAATAAATTTAGGTATAGGAAAGTGAGTGTAAAATTGTTATAGCCATAAAACATATAACTTCCTTTCTCTGTGGTAGTCAGGATTAAGTCCAAGAATTGTTAACTTTTAGTGTAAATATTTGACTCGCACATAGAAATTATTTATTTTGGTTAGAATTTTAAATAATACAAGGTAAGGGTACATAGTTTAATAATCGTTTGAAAATACATTGCACTTTAAACATTATTTGCCTATTAACATTGTCTCCAAATTTTATACACTGAGGGAAACTCTAAAATATTACCATGTATACTCTCAGTAGCGTAATAGATTTATACATGATTTTGTCTTTCATGCAATAGGCTTTTTGCTGTGGGCTTTATGTCCCTGTGTCACTAATTATGCTTATTACTTTTATAGAAATTCCACAAAAGTGCACAAAGAACCATCATATCTAAATACATAATTTTAAGCTTTAGCACATGAAAGATAAAATACATCTAAGTGTAGTTAGTTTTAATAAAATAAATTTAATAATACACCTAAAAGTAGAATGGCTTTTTTTAATGAGATATAATTGACTATAACATTATATTAGTTTCATATGTACAACATAATGTTTCAATATTTGTGTAAAGAATGAATTTTTATTCTACCCAAACCCATGAAATATGGCATGGTAAGACTTTGTGTTACCACATTTCATAAACTTAGGTAGTCATTTTAGTTTTCATGAAAAATGACCAATTAAATGTATGCGGATATATACTGTTTCATGCGTACACATGGAGTCACAAATCTGCACACATATAAACACATGGAAACCCACATGCACAAAACATATCTTCTCCCATAGGCTATGCTTCAAAGACATTTGATTAAGGCAGCAGCTATCCAGACAGTGATCTATGTTTATTTTCAATGGAGTTAGTTCATCACTTCCTGTGAAGATGAATTATTTTTTTCTTGCTCTTAACCATGTTGTGAAAATAGTACTGGTAGTGAATGCTATATGTCTCCCTGGGAAAAGAATGTATTTTATTCTTCCTCCTCCACCTCACCATCTCTTATTTGTTCTTTCATCTGTACTTCCATCAGTTCGCCTAAGCCAAATACCTGGAGCCATCATCAAGCCTTCCCATCCTTGTCCCATATAAAATATCACTTCCTGACTCCTCTAAAAGTTTTCTTCCTTAAATATTTCTCCAGTCTGCTCTTAGCGCCTTTTCTCTACTGCTACTGCCTTGATTCAGTGCCTCACTTTTTTCTCATTCTGTCAGCTCTTCCTATTTATAAGCTCTCTAAGTAGGTCTATGAGACTCATCTCCCTTTTTATGCATTCCCTTCACTCTAGTGGAGTATTTGCACCCAGGAGGTAGACAAGATGACTGATTAAATCAACTTAATTCTGTGTTACATCCCATTTTAATTTCTATGTCTGAATCTGTTTTATAATGTAAACAATTTATTCATGCACTAGGACAAGTGTGTAACATTACACATAGGCACTTGTGTTAAGGTACATACTTAAATATTTTTAGTATTGGGGTATATCAACAAAAGTATTTGAAGACCAAAGTCCTATACTGCTAGCTGAATGATCTTTCGGAAAGTGTATTTGTCACACCTCTGCTTTGTAACTATTAGTGTTTTCCCATCCTCCTACATATCCAAAATACAACTCCCCAGATCAGGACGTTAATGTTAATACAATATTACCATCTAAATTTCAGACCCCATTCAAGTTTTGCCATTTGCCCAGTAATGTCCTTTATAGCAAAAGGATCCAGTACAGGATCATTTGCTGCATTTAGTTTTCATGTTTCTGTAGTCTCTAGTTTTTGTCATTTTTGACTTCTATTATCTTGCCACTTTTGAAGATTACAGGGTATTCTGTAAAATTTCTTTCACTGTGTTTTTCTTATCTTTTCTTGTTTTCAGGTTCATTTTATGCATTGTTGATAATAACACAGATACGATGCAGTATACTTTCTGTCGGGTGACACGTGGTCTTTCTTTGAACCACAGATAGTGATGTTAACTTTAATCACTTGAATTAGGAATTATATGAACGTCTTCTCCGTTCTCTTCCCCATCCTAATTAATAGGTAATTTGTGGGTGGAGGGGGGAGAAACTTCAAATTATATAAATACCTATTCCTCATCAAATTTTCGTTTTCTTTTTTTCCCCAAGTGGGTTATACTGGTTATTATCATTTATTTTGATTTTCAAATTGTCCCAAATGTGGTTAATGGAAGCCACTCTGGGCTGGCTTCTGCCACTTCAAATTGGCATTGTGTCCTTTTGACATGATGAGCAATCTTTGAATATTTTCTTACTAAAAATGTTCCTGGCTTAACATGTACTTTCCATTATCCTGTTCCTGGAATCAACTATTTACCCAAGGAGCTCTGGTTCCTTTTAGTAGAGAATGGTATTTAGAAAAAACGATATGGGTACTAGATGTGCTCATTGTTACTGGGATGTTGCTCCTAGGAGGTCTTCTCAGTAGACAGTGCCAAGGACTAAAGGTATGTATGGGCACACCTTATTTTATTGCACTTAATTGCACTTTAGAGATACTATATTTTTTACAAATTGAAGGTTTGCGACCACCCTACATTGAGCAAGTCTGTCAGACCATTTTTAAATAGCATTTGCTCACTCAGTGTCTCTATGTCACATTTTGGTAAGGTATGTATGTATATACATTATATTTTTAGACATAATGATATTGCATCCTTAATAAATTGCAGTGTGGTGTGAACATAACTTTATATGGCCTAGGAAACTAAAACATTTGTATGACTCACTTTATTGCCATATTCTCTTTATTGTGGTTGTCTGGAACCAAACCTGCAGTATCTCCAAGGTATACCTGCATGTAAATTTATACACATGTACATTCGCATCTCTATTTCTGTGTGTTTATTGGTATTATAAGCCGTTCTAGTTTTTCCCCTATCCATATTTGTAATTCCCTGACAGAAAACTGACTCCCATCATCCTTAATAAATATTCTTACATCATTAATCGCCTGATATAAAACTAATCTCTTTCACCTTTTACATCCATACCACTTGGATACCTGCTTTGCTTGCCATAGTCTGATGGCTTTTAGACTGAATTATTCAGGAAGGAAAGAGAGGGGGAGTGAGGGTGGATGTTTATATTTTTTACAAGCTCCTCAAATTATTTTAATGAACTGTCAGGAATAAAAACCACTGTTTTATGTGTTTTATGAATTCTTCAGTTATTAAAGTTTTCAAGCTAAAAATGAACTTTTTTAGAATTTTAAAACAAATACACACAATGTGTATAACCCAAGTCAAACTTTAACTGACACTTAAAAATTACGATGTATACTTACATATAAAATATAAAATAGACTTCATATTGTATTTTTTTAAATATAGGGCACAATTCACTTCAGTCTCTTTCTAGGGAATACTTGATACACAACAGATCACAACAACTTCTGTCTGCTGAAACACTTAACATGAAGACAACTTATTTTGACATCGTTAATGAACATGTATAAATATTTATTTTAAATGGGCTTCATCCAAGTCATCTATATTCACAAGTACCACTGAGAATTTAAATATACATCATATATTTTATAGTGACTGTGCCAGTTATGATTTTAGCTCTTCATCCTTGTTTACGCTCCTTTATATGAAAAGCATAGAGTAGACAAGACAGGTCATTATCTGACTAGTACAAGATGGACTGTCTTAGCTTGGAGACCACTATGTGGTTTGCTTGTATCTTTCTAGTATACTACTCTTTTTAAGTCATAAATATGCATAGAAATCTCATCTAAATCCTTATGGAAGGTTTTTCTGGAACTACAAATGCCAATTGAAACAAGTGGTACTATTTGATAATAATTGTATTAGAAATCCCTGAGTAGGGAGGAGTAAGATTTTTTTAAATTTTATTTTCCAGATTTTCTGCATTCAGCAACAAGAATTCTATAACTGATATACTTATATCGAAACGATATTTATTTTTAAGTAAGATAGTCACTGAGAATTTTGCCTCTTTAATCACGATCAGAACAATCTCTCCAAGGAGTATCTTGCCACAAAACATTAAGCAAGAACATTTCATTGAACCTGGAAATACTTGAAATTGGATGTCTGAATTTTATGTATCATCAAGATTTATGAAAAATATAAAATTAAAATGAGTTATCCTTTAAGGTTCTTTTAAATTTGAAGCACATTACTGACTCATAAAAAAGGACTTTTTAATATTTTAATTATTCATTTGGCTTCTTGGATTTTATCCGACATTAGTTTAAATTTTAAATCTTTGAATTTAACATGGTTGACAGAAAAGTCATTTTCAGGTAAAACTTGTATCGCTTAACTCTCTTAATTCAGTATTCTTCTAACATTTGTGTGACAAGTAGTAGAGCTTACCACAGTGCACTTTATTTAGCTTTAATGAGTGTTGATTTGCCTTTTTCCTGATACAGGTAGGTAAAAATCTGGAGAAAACTTGTGTACCGTACCCTGCCTTAGAATTCTATAGAACAAATCTGTCTGAGAATTAAAACTCTGGGATGCTTATCCTTGATGAGGGCTTTAGTTAAACATTTAAACTTTACATTTCCTCTTAGCGTGTGGGGTAAAGCTCACAAGCTTCCATTTGATCTTCCACCTCACCCAGACCAAGTTCAAGATGTAGCCAGTCACTCTAGCATTTTCCCTAGTAGGCAAAATTGTGTATGTTTTTTACACCCTTAGTTTCTAATGGAGTACCATACTTTCAGTCAGGCAACAATGATTTGTGAATTCAATAAAAAGTAATAGGCATAAACAGTTCCACTTTGCTTTTTTTTAGAGTATGTTATTTGTTTAAACTGAACATTTATGTACTGAACTTATTATTTATTTGTCACATTGCCTGCTCAAAGAGGTTGCTTACTTGATTGTCTTAGACATGTTTCTGAAACCTATCCCTAGGTAATATTTTTATCAAGTAATACTTTTCAGCAAAACAATGATTGTTATGGTTATTCTTTATAACAGAATTAGAATCTATGCTGATCTGTTTAGTTCTATAACCTCAGGTAGTTTTCATGGGGACTGTGTAATATGCATTAAGCATATTGATTTACTTCAATAAGCTACAGTCAGGTATTCCTTAAGAATCTTTTCAAAAATTTGATTTCTTTCCTCTAGGTAAAATTTATCAATGATTATGACATACATTTTATATATTTCAGCATTGTATTCACAGAGAAAGAAAATGACTGGAACCTCTAAAATGAGACAGATGTTTTACTGTATTATTAATATGCAAAATTGAAAAACGAAATTACTTTTTAAGTTACACTTACTACAAACTGGAAAAACCAAGTCGCTCCCTCTAATTTAGATGGCATGTGGGCCTGATGTGTTTACTAGCATGCTGTGGGATGCCATATGTGATGAGAAACTAAATCATAACTGAGATAATTAATCAAAGTACAGTAGGGTGCCATACGTAGGGTTGTCTTTCAAAACTTACCAACTTCATATTATCCTTTAGTTTTTAAACTTTTTTATGGTTTTATTTTTTATTATTTTGGAGAAAAAAGTCCCCTGCTAAGAATATGGTAATTAAGCTGAAAGATGTTTCATTACTGCTTATAAAAAGTTAGTAAAAATATTTTTACCTTATTAACCTCGTATTTGAAATATTAAAATTGGGTCTTATAATATACCAATGTATAAATTCAGAAGGAATATAGAATATATTAATTATGTAAACTTGTTATTCCAGTATTTGTATATAATGTGTGTGTCAGAGACATAGTTCATTGCAAAAAGATGGTCCTAGTTGAACTAAATTCGTCCATTTTCAGGGTTGTGAAAGTCACACCCAATTAAGAAAGGCCCAAAGCTTCAAAATAAGAGTGCAATTTCATGTATTCTAGATGTAGATACAGTTAGTTTATTCCTTCTAATTTGTTAAACATTTAGTTTACTATTTCATCATTTTGTAGAATTATTTGTTAAAAATTGTCTTTTTAACCCACATATTATGGTTTAAGAAGTACCTTCTTGCCTACAATTGAGATAGACTTCTTCAAATCTAAGCTAGAAAATTCAAAGAATAAATTCTGATAGTTAATGGAACTGAGCTCTGAAATTAAATATATTTAAGCATGCTAATCTTCATGTTCTGATAGAATGCTTACCAAAATGGATAGGAAATTATAAATTAGGGTTAGGGGACATAGTGAGGGTGGGTTATGTCATGTTACTTACATTTTGACATTTATTTTTTGATATTTCTGAAATTCAGATGTGTATCTATAAGCAGTTTATATCTTTAAGCGATAATATCTTTTTCCATAAAAATGTGTCATTAAATTTATGGAGTTTCTTATAAATTGAGGCCTTGTTGAGTAAGAAAATAGAATAATTTAAAATACTCAGAAAGTCAAAGTATGCAATATGATGTGAAGAAAAGAGCTTCACGAGCTTTCAGGAGAAATAAACTGGGCTCATATATTAAGTATTTACAAAGCTTGTGACCTTCAGCAAGTCGCTCCACTTTAGTGAGCTTCAGGTCGCTCATTTGTGAAAAGTTTAATGGCGGTAACTTGGAATAATGGAGATGCTCAGTAAATGGCATTTCTCTTTAATCACAGAATTCAGTGATAATGTTCTGATTTTTAAATGTAAGAAATGTTTTTAAAAAGTAATCTGAAGAGCAATTTTCTGTGTTTTATTTTTTGTCTTCACACATACCAAGTAAAAATCTTTCTTGTCTCTTGGGTTTCACGCTACAGTAAGGTCATGTCTAATTTCTTTATTCACAAAAAAGGCTGTTCATTTTAATTTTTTGCTAGAGTTAAGAGGCAAGGAAAAGTATTTTTATAATTAACTTGTTTTTAAACTAAGGCACTTATGACTCTCTGGACTTTTAAAATCATATAGTATTACATACGGTATTTTTGCTAACTTTACTGTATATCATTAGCAAATAATTGGAATTTTTATATAGATGGCAATGACTATTTCACCTTAAATATAGATCATGCTCTTCTGTGAATCACACAGGTCATACACTGATGTTTTTATTTTAGCTTATAAGTAGAAGGCATTATATTTAGAAAGTAAAGGTTTACTTTCATATTTAAACCAGTGGCTCCACCAAGTACTGAATAATAGGAAGGTATAACTGATACGTGCATAAAAGGGAAACCTGTTTTTAATTGAAGGCATGTTTTGTTAATAGGTGAGGAAATATTCAAGAAATTTTCTATACATTGTGGAGGGGTGGTTGTTTCCTTGTCAAGGTCATTAAAACTATAAACTTGAAACTGAAATAAAAATAAAACATAAAAACAAAATAATTCAAAAGTAACAAACACTAAAAACAGGTATAAGATAATTTATGTGCTCACTTTGTCAAGGTATATGCAGTTTTCGATAATGAAAGATTCACCAAGCCTAACAAATGTCCTTTAGGGAGTAGGCATATATCAGGAACTCATCCTTTTATCGTATAAATGTTTTAATACTTTTAAGGATGGAAATGTGAAAAACCCCGGGCTCGCATGTTCACATTTGTTGTGGGGTATAGAGGTGAAGGGTATTAACTTTCAGGGCACACTGTGTAAACACATTTAGAACTTCATAACATTATTATGTGCTTCAATATGTCTTACAGCATTTATGCTAAGAGCAAGCCTCGTTCTTAAGTCAGGAAATCACTCTCAGATGCCAATAATGCCTTTCTTTTAGGAAGGTAGAATCTCAACATGTCTTTATATGTATGAGTCAAAGGGCAATGATTTATACATGTAAGTTCTCCAGAACCCTATTTTTACACCCATTCTCTCTCCCTTTCTGCCACCTGTTCCCAATCCCCAGTGGAAGAAATCAGTCTCTGTATCACAGATTTCACAACCAAGGATTCAACCAATCGAGAATTGCAGTCAGTTGAATCTAGGGATGCAGAACTTGTGGATTTGGAGGGTCAACTAAGGACTTGACAATCCGAGGATTTGGTATCCCTGGGAGTTCTGAAACCAATCTACCCCAGATACTGAGGGATAACTGCACTTCTTTAATCATATAGCATATAAACTTGTTTGTTTACCTTCATGTTGCTTTAAAAAATAAGTATCTCCGGGAATATCGTATTTACCGTTTTTGATATATTTTCCATTGGTAAAATGCTGAGGAAGGCAAGTTCCAAGACTGGTCCACAGTACCCTTCACTGCTTCATAGCCCCAGCATAGCCCAGCCCTGCTCGCTCTTAAATTCTTAGCTTCAGTTCTCATTTGACAGGGCCCTAGGAGCCACCTTTAACTCTCTTTAATAGGTCAGGTGAACATCACTTTATTACTTTTTGTGCTTTATTTATTAAAAAAAAATTAACCTTCTGATTTACACCATAATTTATAATTATCATCGTTTGTCAATTCACACAGCCCAAATGCCCGTGATATCTTCTCAAAGTGTAGTCTACAAACCAAACCAGCTGCACCATGATCTTCGAAGTACTATTAAATAGGCGGTTGGGAAGGCCCCATGCAAACCTGCTAAACCAGAACCAGATCTCTGGAATGGTGCTCAGGAATCAGCATTTTCATAAACATCATGGGTGATAGTTATGTTTATTAAAATTTAAGAACTACTGCTTTGACCCTAATCTCTTTTCAGTTCCTTACGCAGTTTTGTTTCTAATTTCAGTATTCAGATTTTGCAGTTCTGTAACGGGTCTTTCAGCCCCACAGGCAGTTGAAAGGAAACTGGTGATACCTGACTCAGGTCCAGTACAACGGCATCCCCATGTGACTAACACACCGTATGCCCACTCATCTTTCCAAGTTTTGGAGTTGCCCAGCAACATCTCAGGGATATTCTCTGAGCTGTACTCAGTTTGTCCCCATCAAGAACCTTCCTCAATTACTCTGCCTCATTTTTTGCTACTTCTTTGTGGTAGTTGACACTGTTGGTAGCTTTCTACTTTTCACAGACTCCTTTCTTGCCTTTAGTGAACTTGTTCTCTCCTGATTTTCTCCCTTCTTCGCAGACCATGTCTTGGTCTTTTTGATAGGCTTTTTTAGCCGGTTTTCACAGTCGTCTTTTCTCACTCTGCAGGTGACAGCACCCATATCCAGAGCTCATGACCACACTAATTTCGCTACAGGAAAACTCGAGATTTAGATTTCATGATCCATCTACTTTCTCTGAATTAACGTTCATCAAGAGAGAGACTGCCTGCCTTTTAAAATATTATCCTTTGGTCTAATTAAGACATAATGGAGAGAGAAATTTACCAATAAGTTCTAGTTGGCCATTTCCATTATCTAATAGTCTCCTTTTACTACGAAGTTTAGTTTTTACTTAAGTAGGAGAATCCTATCAACTGATCTCCAAGTGAAAGATTATTCTGGAGAAATGATTAAATGTGCTGTACTTAAGGCGTCAGGCTCTAAGTTTTGTTTAATCTTAAAGCTAGAAAGTAATAATTCAAAATGGTAATTTTTTAATATAATAGAATAACATTTGTGTAAAACTTTGCTTTAAAAAAAAATGTGCTTCTCACTCTTTTACTCCTTACTTCTTTTCTCTGATTCTACCTATCTGGAGAAACTTGGAGTCAGAAAAATAATTTATATCATTGTGTGTGTGTGTGTGTGTGTGGTTAATTTTTTTATAAATGTAATACACAGTCATTGTAGAATATTCATAAAATTCAAAAAAATTAAATATTTAAAATTACCTGCAATTATAACATCTAAAGGTATTACATTTCTGCTTATATTTGGTAGTATATCCTACCACAACCTACTCTTTAAGAATTACAATCATATTAAGCCAAGTGAACCATCAACAAAATGAAAAAAACAACATACTGAATGGGAAAAGATATTCACCGGTGATATATCTTTATCACCAGTTAGGTGATAAAAGGAGTTAATATCCAAAATTCTATGAAGAACTCATAAAACTTAACACCAAAAAGAAATCCAATTAAAAAATGGGTAGAGGACCTGAATAGACATTTCTCTAAAGAACATATAGATGGCCCATAAACATATGAAAAGATGCGCAGCATCACTCATCATCTGGGAAATGCAAATTAAAACCACAATGAGATCACTTAACACCTGTCAAAATGGCTATCATCAATAAATCAACAAATAACAAATGCTGGAGAAGATACAAGGAAAAGGGAACCCTAGTGCAGTGTTGGTTGGAATGCAGATTAGTGTAGCCATTATGGGAAACACTATGGAGTTCCCTCAAAAAAGTTAAAAATAGAACTACCATATGACCCAGCAGTTCTACTTATGGGTATTTATTCAAAGAAATCCAAAACACTAATTCAAAAAAAATACGCACCCCTATGTTCATTGCAGTGTTATTTACAATAGCCAAGATATGGAAGGAACTTAAGTGTCCATGGGTAGACAAATGGATAAAGAAGAGGTAGTATATATACACAATGGGATATTATTTGGCCATAAAAGAAGAATGAAATCTTGCCATTTGCAACAACACGAATGACCTAGAGGGAATTTGCTAAGTGAAGTAAGTCAGACAAAGAAAGACAGAAGTACCATATGATTATACTTATATGTAGAATGTAAAAAAATGAACAAACAAAACAAACAAACTCATATATACAGAGAATAAACTGATGGTTTCCAGGGGGAGAGGGGTTTGGAGGTCTGGGTGAAATTAAGAAGTACTAATTGCCAGTTACAAAAGCAGACACGGATGTTTGATATAAGGTGGGTACTAGACTTATTGAGGGGATCATTTTGTAAGTTACATAAATGTCCAATCACTATGTTGTACACCTGAAACTATAATATTGTATGTTGACTGTAATTGAAAAATGTTTTAATTTTAAAAATTGTCATCATATACATTCTGTTTCAATGGCCTTTTCCACGTAATTGTATATAGTACAATTTTTCATGTTAAGTACTCTTTTCTAATCAGATTTTTTTAAGTACTGTGCAATATTTCTTTGCATACATACACTCTCACTGTAATTGCTGGGTCAAGAAAAATGAACAATTTTAAAATAAGAAGGTACCATAGTAGTAATAACAGCGATTAACATTTATTGAGTACCTCTATGTGCCTAGCATTATCTAAGCACTTAAAATGTGTAATCCCATTTAATTCTCACCATAGTCTGTAAGGTAGTTACTGTTCTTTATCTTCTTTTTGGGGCTTAAAAAAATGAAGTTTAAAGAATTTAAGGATTATGTGGCTAATAAGTGGTATAACAGAGACTCAAACCCATATCTGCATAATTTTAGAGCCTATATTTTTGAAACTTGCTTTTATCCATATATTGAAATAAGTATTTTCTATTTCTTTGTTGCAAGAGATTCTCAGTTAGATTTTGTCCTGAAGCCATTATAGATTTTCATAATGTAGAAACTCAGATAATTTTTCTTTCATAAATAAACACTAATAGTAATAGGAAAAGCAAAAATACCTCTATTGTTGAGTGGGATCTGTTTTGGTCTTTCTAACAACTAGGGGGATAGAACCTGGAAAGTTATTCTTAAAACAAACAAATAGATTAAAGATGGACATACTGTAAGGTGTGGAAGATAGAATGTAACTTCTCAAGGCTTTTTCTTCATAAAATTCAATGAAATAAGTATCTGTGTTAAGAGAGCTACCACTTGACAGTATGGATGATTTATATAGAGCCAGCAGGATCTAATCTGTCATACTTGGAGGGAGGGTAAGGGAAAGGGATCTAAAAGTGAATTTTTTATTAGACACTAAGCACTGTATTTTAGCTGAGTCAAATGTTTCTTCCTAATGTCATGAGTTGTGAAGTTTGAAAACCTTTATTGTGAAAAGAAACTAAACCAACCACATTCAAACTCTTTGCAAAGATAGTTGAGGAATATTCTGATTCATGCAATGTCAGCCACTTTGTGTACAACCTAGAAGATTTTGTACACTTTTCTCAATATCAGCATTCTTCTGCAGTAAAACTTCCCCTTACTCAAAAACAATACCTTGTTTGTCAGTGGATTACAAATTGTAATGCAATTTAGACACATTTGGGTTCTTTTGTTTGTTAATCAAAGAGTATGAAATTATTACTTCACCTATAAAAAGTTAAAAAATGCTTACCTCCTCCTCAACAGATAAAGAGTCATATATTTAACTATTTTTACTCTATTGCATTTCCACCTATGACCTAGCTCAGCCATCTAGGTCCTTTCGTGGTTTCAGACTTCCACGAGTTGTTTTAGCCTTAATGTATTGTTCCCTTTTTTTCTTTTGAAATATATTCATATGCTAAATTTAAACGCTGGTCACCGAAGATGCAATCTATTTTAATGTTTTCTCTGAAGGTTTCTTAAAGGTTTATGTTGTAGTGATATATCTTCATTGCAGTTCAGTTGGTTTTTTGTTAACTGTACTTCAATAATGCCTGCAAATGATTATCTGCTTCACTGGTTTGAAAACTCTTTAAAGTATGCTCACAGAGGTTAAAATTTTTAAGAATCACTTTGAAAAGTTCAAGCTGCACCAGAGCATTTTTATTAGTTCACTTTTGTGATCCTGAGGCACTGGACTTTTTCCCTCAACTTTTAAAGGCAAATAGTATTCTGTAAATTCAGTTTCTAAAATCAGATTTCTGAATTTAAATTACCAGATATTTGTGAATCAGTTTTCAAAGCACAGATATATAGGTAGACTAAAGCCACTAATAAACATAAGGTATTTAAGCATTATTTTCTTATTCTGATGCCACAGTTTTAACATGTATAGCAACAAAACACCATTATTTAATAACTCAGTTTAACATTTATTCCAGGATCCAGTCATTAGTTTACTTATTACTAATTTTTCCCTACTTCAAGCCATTTTAAGATTGTGAATCAAGTAAATATTTTTAGAAAGCATTCTTTTCTCTTTCACAAGCAGGCAAATTGCTATATAGTTTAGATATTTCTCTACCTTTTCCCTGTGACATTTAGCTACAGTGTGGAAGCTTTAACCTGTTTACAGCATAAAAACTGTAAATGTAGTCTTATCTTCCATCTCTTTTGGAATGCTCCCAAGTCCACTACTCATGTATCTAATTTGTGCACGAGGTAAACCTTCCGTCTTCATGATTTGTTCCTAAGTCCAGACTTCCTCTTTTCTACTCTTTCTCATCCTTTCCTCATTTTCCCCTGAGTTAATGAAAGCAGCAGTGGGAAAACATGACACTCTCTCTATGTATTTATCAAGTGTATTTATGTTCCTTTATCAGTAAAAAGCTTCTCAAACAAAGGAACTTCCCCAATAGGGTCAAATATAGTTGCCTTTTTATTTTTTACTCATCATACCAATTTGGAAAAAGAAAAACCCTGCAGTCTGAAACTGACACTTTTAACAAAAACCCTCCAAATTAATTTTAAATAAAGAGTACAAAAGGAGACAATAGAAGTGGTCTTACCTATTCTCTAAATGAAATGCTCCAAGGGCTCTCCAGATTCCTATTTTTAAAAGACCAGTCTTGCATTTTTATTCAGATATAAGTAAATATTTTTCCTGAATTCAGAGAAGATGCAAACAGAAAGCAACTTAATTCTTTTCAGCCCAGTGACTTTAAATAAGCCCTGTTGGATCTTTTCTCAAATGACTCTAGGGCATATCTTATCGTTGTTTTTTTTTTTTTTTTCAGTCTCCCTGAGGTATTAATAACCTTTTTTAAAAACTATCAGAAATTAGTCCAGTTTAATGTCAGGGCTTCAGCTTCTCCACCAGTGCAAAGCTTCTCCTACCAGCTCAGGTCTACTTCAAACTGGGAAGTCTGCAGTTTGGAAGGGGTCTAGTTACTGGATTATGTCTCTTGTCCCTGCTTCCTTTGTGGGTTTTTAGCTGTCTGTCATTGCTAGACTTTTCCTGCTGGCAGTTCCCTTGATGTGAGAGATGCCTTCTGCTGTGGGTCACTCATACCTCACTTTCAGAACTTAAGTTTCTTTCCTCCTCTTTGACTGGTGTCACCTCATTCCCACTAGACTGTCCTCTTTGGTAAGACGCCTTTCTAGTCAACCAGTCTTGCTCTCTTTCACAGGTCGTCATTGTCCTGAGTCAGCACAGGCAGACCTTTGCCTTGCAAGCTCAGAGGAGCTGTCATCCCCTCTGCGGTCCTGCACTGTTCTCTGTCGCTGTACCTAGACAGACATGCATTACCTCCCAGTCTGTGTCACTCGAACCCCTAGGGGACAAATTCCCTGAGTACTTTTCAGAAAATCCCTCTTCTGTAGGGGCTTCCTTTAAAGTACATCTTCTAAAGAAGTCCTTACTCTCCAGTCACACCTTTCCTCCTCCTCCAGGCTTCTCCTTTGAGTTGCCAGACCAATTTTTGGTCTGAAATGCTTCAGAAAATATTTCCTTCAAAGGAAATGTTTCCTAAAGTATTTTTTCAGTGCATACCTTTTTTAAAAAGAAATTTTATGAGAGATTGAGAGAGAAAATTTTACTCACCCCATGAGTCCTTTAATGTGAGTATGTCAGATACCCTATCATTGTGACCAAAGTCATGGTCTTTTTTTCTTAGGACTTCCACTTTTTCAAATACTTTCTACCAGTTCCTCAGCTCTTCTCAAGACCTCCAGGACCTCATCCTCCTTCTGACTGAACGCCATCCTTCTTTTTTAAACTATGGCTTGGCATTTTAATGTACACTTTCACAAAACATTAGAGCCCTCTATTGTAATTCCTCAACTTTCTCTGGATCCACTGTATTGATTCAACAGTTTCTTTTCTGGCCAGAAGTCACTGGAGGAGATGATGAACTTAGGTTCACAATAAATGTATGCCTCCAAAGTTAAACCAGGCCGGAGGCGGATTTAACGGCGGGCGCACTGGGCGCGCACCCTGGACCCTGACTTCTGAAGGTATGTGTTTTTATTTTCCCTGTCTCTCTCTCTTTTTTAAGGGGCCCAATATTTTCTTCTGCGCCCTGGGGCTTCAGCCGACCTTAATCCGCCTCTGAACCAGGCCTCATGGCCATCATGCGAGCCCCTTATCAGATTTTTTTACAGCAGTTATTTCAGGTCTTTGCCACATATCTCAAGTCTCAGTTTTATTTCCAGCGTTCTCATTTATCAATGACTCTGTCTTTTTCCTCACTTGAGGAAAAAGGGACCGTATCCCTATCTTATCTCCTTTCAACCTAAGAAATAGCCTTTGTGCTTTTCCTACTTCAATCCCTGTTACTTTCCCTACCTCAACCTTTATATCCTGTGTCAGGAAAAAAAGTCACTTACATTTGTTCTTTATTCCAAAAATCTTTCTCTTCAGAATCTCTTTCTATTCTCATTAAGCCATGTTAGAAGTATTTTTCCAAGTCAGTCTTTTTGAAAGATGACTTTTCACATGTCCTTCCAGGTTTGAAAACTCAAGGAAGGAGCTCTCCGTTGCCCATACTATAGGACAGTTGTCAGGGCTTCATCCCTGAATTTCAAGGCCACCTGCAATCGGGCCCCAAGCTCAGGTTCCGCAGAGCTCTCTCTCTGTCTCTCTCTCTCTCTCTGTCTCTCTGTCTCTCTCTCTCTCTGTCTCTCTCTCTCCCCACTCCCTTCCTCCTCCCTTCTGTCACAAATATCATCAGGCTTGTTTATTTTTTAAATTAAATGTCCAGCTTAAATGCTGGCTTTCTCCACAAGCCTTGGGACTAGACTAAATTTCTTGTGCATTCGTTTTGCTCGACTGTTCATTTGGCATTTGGTAGATGTTTCATCTTTTTATGTCTAGGTTCTGTTTACCAGCTAGACTGCAAACTCTTATGGCAGAGAATATTTCTCTCATACTTCCTTGAAGACAAGGAGCCAAAATGTTACACATAATTTTTCTAAGATAGATTTAAAATTGCTTCTGGTAGTTCACTGATAGCCTGTTTCCTATTAGTTGTTATTGAAGTTATTTTTTAAACCTTTATTTTGCTGAATGACAGTGGAAGAGTGCGGGTAGGTTCTAGTTTTTGCCCTAGACGCCCAAGGCTATTTGTCCAAACAGCAAATGATGTCTGAAACATAAATGCCTGCAGCAGTGACCCAACTATGCAGAATTAGTGTAATATCCATTACATAAATATCTATTGAGCAAGTTTAAAAATAATACCCTTTCTTAGAACAGTTTCTGCTGCTTTCTAGTTCATGCACTCAGCATTTCTATGAACATTTAAAACTATCTGTTGAATATAGTAGATTTCTTTGGAATAGAGATATAGTTTTAAATTAAAAAGAAACTGTTCTCTGGAAAGAACGCTGGGGTTGTTCAAAGAGTGTGACACTGATCTCGAAGAAAATATCTAGTTTGTATTTTTTTATACATAAAATTTGAGACGAAAGGAACTTTTATTTATATAGGTATTTTCTTTTTCTTGACGGGCCTACCAATATGTCTGCACTAGGAATGCCGTTTTATTGAATAAAAATCTGTGTAGTATTCAAAAGGGATGCCATATAGTCTACTAGGTGCTACAGGATATACTAAGATAATCAGACATGGTCTGGTCTTTAAAAACGTTTATGTTCTAGAAGAATAGATAAGGCATGTATGCATGTTAATATAATACAAGATTTAAAGTATTAAATGCCATTACAAGGTGTAGATGAGCTACTGTGGGAATTGAGAGACGAGGAACATTGTTTACAGCTCCAAGAATCGAAAAGAAAATGTGAATAATATTTCACTGGAATGAGATTATAAAAACTAGGTAGAGTTTGATAGGAATGTAAACCAGGGTAGGCTAGGTTACACAGCATAAACACAAAAAATACCAAAGTTTTGGTGGATTAACCCTTGTTGATTTCTCATGCAAGTATAGGTTGGAAGAGCAAGTATTCACACGATGGTCACTTGGTGGCCCAAGCTGATGACAGTTTTAGTTCTACATGTATGATCCAAAGCACTGCAGCTAGAAATATAGCAAATTGTAGAATGACTTTTAAAATCATACATGGAAATTAGCACATGTCATTCCAGCTTTGTACATTCTACAAAGTACATAGTTAAATCTAACTTTAAGAAGCCAGGGAAGTATAATGCTACCATGTGCTACCATACTTTGAAGGCCTTTCTGGTATTTGAAGCAACTTAAGTGAATCCTTGGAGAAAAACAGTATGTTCACAACTGGTACGGGGGAAACTACATAATAGTTTGAAAAGTAACTCTACTAATAATAGTTGCTAATGTGTTTTAAATTTTATTTTGATTTTCCCCTGTTGTTAACATATTGCACTGGTGTGGTACATTAGACTTGATGAACTGATATTGATAAATTATTATTAGCTAAAGTCCATAATTTACATTAAGATTCAGTTGTTGTAATGCACTATATTTTGTGGGTTTTGAAAAAACTGTATGATGGCGTATATCCACCATTACAGTATCATTCAGAATAATCTCACTGCCCTTAAAATCCAGCAGGCTCTAACCTGTTTACCCCTCTGTCCCTTTTCCCAAACCCCTGGCAACCACAGATCTTTCTGCTGTTTCCAGAGCTTTGCTGCCTTCAGAATGTCAGATAGTTGGAATCATACAATATGTACCACAGCTGATTTATCTATTCACCTAGATTTTTATATAATTAGTTTGTTGTGTGTACAATTTTGGTTGCTTCCATGTTTGGGCAATTATAAATAAAGCAGCTATAAATGTGTACACACAGGTTTTTATGTGGACATAAATGAGTTCTCCACTCATTTGGGAAAACCCAAAGGAGCATAATTCCTGGATCATATGGTTAAGAGTATGTTTAGTTTTGTAAGAAGCTGCCACATTCTTTCAAAATGACTGTACCATTGTGCATTCCCGCTAGTGAGCTGTCTCTTCATATCTTTTGCTTATTTCTTAATTAGGTTGTTTGTTTTCTTACTGTTGAGTTTTAAGAGTTCTTTGTGTATTTTGGATTGTATTCTTTATCAGATATGTGTTTTGCAAATATTTTCTCCCAGTCTATAGCTTGTTTTTTCGTTCCCTGAACAGTATCTTTTGCAGAGAGTTTTTAATTTTAATGAAGTCCAACTTAAGTTTTTCTCTTGTGGATTTTACTTTTTACTTTTGGTGTTGTACCTGAAAAGTCATTGTGAAACCCACGGTCACCTAGATCTTCTTCTAATGTTATCTTCTAGGAGTTTTATAGTTTTGCATTTTACATTTAGGTCTGTGACTGAGCTAATTTTTGTGAAAATTGTAAGGTCCCTGCATAGATTCTTATATGCATGTGATGCACAAGTGTTTCAGTGTTTTGAATTTGTTAGTATTGGAAAGTCAATTGCTTTCTTATATCCCAGCAATGAACAATTGGAATAGGACATAAAAAACACAATACCATTTTAATTAGCACCAAAAATTAAATACTTAGGTATAAATCTTATAAAATATATATAAGACCCATATGAGGAAAAGTACAAAACGCAAATGAAAGAAATAAAAAACAAGTGGAGAAATATTCTACGTACATAGATAGGAAACTCAATATTGTCAAGATGAGAGTTCTTCCCAACTTGAACTATAGAGTCAGTGCAATTCCAATCAGAACTGTAGCAAATTATTTTGTGGATATTGACCAACTAATCTAAAGTTAGTATGAAAAGTCTAAAGTCCCAGAACAGCCAACACAACATTGGAGGAGAAGAACAGAGTTGGAAAACTGAAAATATGCACGAGGCTTACTATAAAGCTCCAGTAAACAAGACAATGTGGTATTAACAAAAGAACAAGCATATAGATCACTGGGACAGAATAGAGAGCCCAGAAATAAAACTCTCTCTCTCTCTGCATAGACACATACACACACACACACACACACACACACACACACACAGCTTACATATATATGTAAAATGAACTAATTTTTAGAAAAGGAGCAAAGGCAACTCAATGGAGAAGGTATAGTCTTTTCAGCTAATGTTTTTAATGCAAAGTGGTTGGGAGGTCAGATTGAGACCATATTATAAAGGGCTGTAAATATGTCAAAATCTGTAACTATTGAAGTCTGTTTGGACCCTTTAGAACAGTGGTCCCCAATCTGTTTGGCACCAGGGACCAGTTTCGTGGAAGACAGTTTTTCCACTGACCAGTGGAAGGAGGGATGATTTAAAGCCTCCCACTAGATGCAGCTTAATTGTCACTTGCCACTCACTGATAGGGTTTTGAGATGAGTCTGCACGCAATTGATTTATTATGGTCTCTGTTATGGTGCAGTCAAACCTCTCTGCTAGTGATAGCCTGTGTTTGCAGCCGCTCCCCAGTGCTAGCACCACTGCTTCAGCTCAGCTCATCAGACATTAGATTCTCATACGGAGCTCGCCACCTAGATCCCTCACGTGCACAGTTCGCAGTGGGGTTTGTACCCTTATGAGAATCTAATGCTACAGCTGATGTGACAGGAGGTGGAGCTTAGGCGGTAACGCGAACTGTGGGGAACGGTGAACATACAGAGGAAACTTTGCTCACTAGCCGGCCACTCACCTCCTGCTGTGCAGCCCAGCTCCTAACAGGCCACAGACAGGTACCAGTCTGTGACCCTGGGGTTGGGGACCCTGCTTTAGAGGATGTTAAGAATCAGAAGAAAAGGAGTTATCATTTAGACCAGTGATTTTCAAACTTTTTCAGTAAGATTTATTTTATATCCTTTGTTTTGTATAACTTAAAGATTCATGGAATAAAATCATGCTAAAAATGTTGTTCTTTTCTTTTTTGGATTAAAAATGCTGAGTAATCTCCACTAAATTGATTTCACTACCACTTAATAGGGTTAAATAATTTCAAAAATATTGATTAGTCAAAGTGCTTTATTTTACAGAAAGGAAAGAGACTCAGAGAAGTAAGCTTAGGTTAATCTCAGGGTTACACAGCTAGTTAATGACTGGGTTAGTGCTAATTAGTGCTCTTTCCATAGTCATTTATTATTCTGTCATTGAGCACTTAAGAAATGATTGTATATTATCATTAAATCTGTTCAATGATTAAAAACAAGTTTACTGAGAAAGTATAGATGTCTAAAATCATTTTCATCACCATGAGTATACTCAAACTATAGAAGGATACACAGTGAATGATTAGGTAGGGCAACGCATAGTCCTCCAAGCCAACTTTGTCAAGGGACTGAAGCATTCTTGCATTACATGTGTATTCAGGGAATACTTGCACATAACCATGCTGACTTCTTTGTTTACTGGCATTGGAACCTACTTCTTTCTTCAGTTACATATCCTTCTAAGGTCTCTAAATGTGACTTTATTCCTTCTGTCATCAGTGTTTCTCATTACTTCTTCTGGTACAGTGTTTTCTGAGAAACTGGTCTCTCAGATGTACTTCATGGCCCTGTAATTCTTAGTCAAATATTCTTCAAGAACATGAGCTCAGAAGCAAATTGTGTAGGCGTCTGTATAAATTGGGGGGTGACTTGTTTTCTCTGTGCCACATTTCCTCAGTAATAAATAATACCTACTTATTAGTTGTTGTTTGTTTTTTTTTAGCTATTTTATCTGTGTCTTAGAGTCTGTTAACAATGACGATGGGCCTAATACCGAATTCACTTTTCTCTTTAATTGCACATCCGCAAGAAAAAGGAATGAAATGGTTCTTACAAACATAAAAATAAAATATATGTTTATGTCTAGTACCTCTGAAACACTGAGACTAGCACATCTATTGTGTTTTTATTTATTTCTTTATTTGAGGACCATTAAAATTATTTTAATAGAATGTCAGCTTTCTAATTTCTTTACAGTACTCTATAAAATTTAAGCTTAATCAAGTGTTTTTTTTAATATATTTTTCACAGTAAAGAAAAAATTTTTTTTTCCCATTGAAATGCCATCTTTGTTAAGGAGTAACAATTTCCTGCATTGGTAATGGTAAATGTGCTTTAGCTTTCAGTTCATTGCTGTGGTTATGTTTCCAGAGCCTGCTGTAAGAGATAAACCCATTGCAAATGAGGACAGCATTCATTTCCTTCCACCTCAGGCCACACAGAATTGATTGAGGTAATAAAATGACAGCACCCTGTAATATACTGAAGGCTCTTTAATTTGAAAACCAGTTCTAACCTGATTCGGAGCTTGTTTAAAGCTAATTTATAGCTTGTATAATTTTCAGCTGGCCAACCAAGGTAAAGGATGATATATGAAAACTGATAAAGAATTAACCTATGATACATTCAGACCCGTCCTGTTAAAGTCAACTGGTATTTAAAACCAGGTGGCGGGGAATGGTAGAAAAAAAAATGAGTGGTAAGCTTTTGGTGCACACAAGTAACATTGTCGACACCGGTTTAAATTTCCCAACATCTTATTTCAAGCCTAGCTTCTTGGCCTTTCTTTCTAAAATCAGCTCTGTTTGCATTTCTTCTATTTTTAAACTCCTTCATTTCTCGTCACATATTAAGGTCAGTGTGAGGCTGGGGACAGTCAGCAGCTATTGTGACTTCCGCGGGGCCAGTTCTGTCGTTTGACATAGTGGCAGTGCTGCCGCTAAGTAGTTCTGTCAGCATTTTAATTACAAATAAGCCTTTTTCAGGCTGCCAGCTGAAAGAAGCTAGAGTTCTTCATTTTTATTTGGGCTTAAAAATTAGTATTTGATTAGTATTTGGCTTTTTGCCTCGTTGGCTTTTTTTAAACCTCTTTATTCTAGCATATTTATTCATTTTTGACTCACAAATAATACAACTGCCATAATAAAGTATTCTGTACTGAGAAAGAAGCCAGATTTTCAGAAATTTCTTGTCAGCATTTACAAGCAAAACATGGATTACATTTTTCTTCATGTTCAAATCTTTGCATGGTTATTTTTCCCTTAAAAAAATGACAGTGCAGGATGGGCATATTTTTTGCTATATTCTATTTTACAAGATCCTAGAAAGTGTTGAAACTTTTAGAAGTGCTTTTACCATTATTAACTGTGCTTATCACATTTACTACATTGCAAATGTTTTGGTTATATAAGCTAAAAAAATAGTAAAGATAAATATATAACATAAACATAAATATATAAACATAAGTTAGAGACTGAGAAATTCTGTAATTTATTCAGTGAGACTTGTCTAGATATCTAGTTAGGTATTGAAATGAAAAGACTGTAGTTAATCTAATTATGATGTCTATGGTAAACATGGTCATACTTATTTTAATTACTTTTATGAACATTATAAATAGTAATGCTTATTATGAAGTAATATATAAAGATGAAAATAAAAATTATTCAGAAATAACCACTGCTAACATTTTATTACTTTTCTCCTATGTGTATTTTTTTAAGATCTTAACTGTCATACAACATATGCCATGCATTCTCAATGGGAGCAGTATCACCCCAATGGGGCAAAAATTGGTTCTTGCAGGAGCAAAAACCAAAATTAATTGGTTTGTGACCTTCCACAGCTTACATTTTCTGAAACCATCTTCTTATTTTTCGGATTTAATGTCTCTCTGGTTTTCCCTGGGTATCACACAAGTAGTACTGACATCAAGTTGGAAAATATGTCAAATATGTACATGATCAGTGCTACAGAACAATGACAGATGGTTATGAGCAGATAACTTTCGACCAGTTGCTTGATCTTGAAGTTATTTTACACGCTGTACCGTGCGCGTGCCTATTGGCTGCCGTTGCTGTCTTGTGGGTGTTGTTTACGCTTGATCATCAGTGCTTCTGTGTATGACTAGGGCTTTAGAGTTAAATAAAAATAGATATTTTATAATTTGATATTATAAAAAGTAATCCATCATTAATTATGCCAGCTGCTGAAATGAAAATGTTGACAATATATGATTATTTAGCTGATAGGTATTTTATCAAACAAAAGTTAAAGTTCACTATAAATGATTTTAAAGATTCGTTTAATTTTTCAGTTTTTTTGCTAGAAATAAAATAGTTTGACATGTTAGGACTTGATTTTATATTGTTATTTTATGTTTATGTGAATTATAATTTGCGTATGTAACTTGACATATTATAATTTATATAAATAAAGATTACTCGGGAAATGTTATAAAGTTGTTACATATTAATAGCTTTTATTTTTGATTAAAATTATATTTAGTCATTCATAATCTTGTATCAAATAAAAATTTATACTTTGATTTTACTCTTTATATATAAAGTACAACTTCACATAAGCACATAAACATATATACAGTACATACATGATGTTAAAATTTCATGGGGAATTTAGGAAAAGTTCTAAAAAAGACTCTTTGGGGGATGTTAATAAAAAAACAGTAGAGAAACACTGGTATAAATGACTTTTATCCTGTTTTTTCTCATACTATTATATAATAAGCATTAAAAATTTCTTTTAAGTAAACCAGTGGACATACTACTAAATTAAAAAATAAATAGTAGATTCAATTGTGTTACCAGCATCAGTCATTATAATCAGTTTCACTGAGATTTCATTTGAAATAATAATCCATAAATGCTAGCAATCTACAAATACCCACAAAGTTTTAGATCACCTTGTGATTGATGGGACACAGAGAACTTATTTTTACAGCATGAAGACTTCTATTTTTAATTTCAAGTTTCATTTCCATTTAGTTCATTCTTGGTAAAATTTAAACTCCTTGATTTGAATTGTATGATATAAAAAATTATTTTTAAAAATTGTACTCCTTTTTCAGTGAATTTGGAGCTCATGTAACAAGTAATTCTGGAACCCAAATGATCTAGCCAAACACAAACATGTGGTTGTTAAATATTACTTGTTTTTACAGCTTGGAGGTTTTGTTTTTTAGACAAATATTTTACTGTTTTTCTTATATGAGTAAAAATCTAATAAAAGCAAGGGCTTTGGAAATATTGTTATTACAGAAATCCAGGGAGGAGGAATGTCTGCTAAATGTATGTGTTTTTCACATTCACAATATTTATATACATAAGCAAAATTTTGTTTTATAGCAGAAAGTTTTTTAGACATGTTCTTTCAGTCCTACTGGAATTGACAACAGAAAGTTAGTTTTGAGTAATTCAAAGCAAAAGCCCCTAGAACAGAATTGATTTATAAATTTATAGATTTATTAGTAAGAGACATTGAGAAAATATTTATTTTTTCTTAAAAATTAGACATTTATTGATACTAAACCTTTAGAGCCACTATTTATTTCAGTGTATAAGATTTCTCCTCATATTTGGAGGGCATTTAATACATAATTCAGTGTCATTTGCATTACATAGGAACATTAATTTTACAAACTCTGCTCTCAATTTTAGTAACTTTACATATTGACCTAGAAAAGAGTTTAATCAAGTTAGCCTAATTACGTTAACTAATTGTCATACTCTGATGAACTTCATATTGAAAGGAAATTAAAGTCAAATAGAAATCATCAGCCTTTGGTTTGAAATCAAATTTAAAAGATTTCAAAAAGTTGTATTTAAATGAATAATGTATCTATTTCACACTAACCCTATAATATGGGTAATTTAAAAGTTGAGACAAATAACTGGAGTATGCCAAGCCTTTAGCTTTGTTTTGAAAGAAATAAAAAAATTAATTACAAATAAATGAAATATATGACAAGTAACTTTGGTATCTTTTAAAAATATAGTAGGTGTACAAAAAGTATAGTTAATATTTCTAGAATTGATGAGAGTTAAATCAAATATTCCATAGGATATGACTTAATGTACTATTCCTGTGACTTAATGTACTAAAGCATCTTTTTGATCAGCAAGTCCATATAAAAATGATACTGACTTCTGGATTTCTGTCAGGGTAGTGGGGATGACCTGGCCTATCCGACCGTTTATTTGGAGCCCTAACTTTCAAGGATCTCTGACTGGGAACCATAGTTCCCTCCACATTCCTGCATAGCATCCGACACACATCCCTGTATATGCCTTGTACGCATTCCCTTACATGACCCTGTACATAGCCCTGGGCAGCAGACTTCTCATCCTTACTCTTTGTGATGTACCCTATTTTATGATTTTCTTAAATTACATCTTTAAACAAATGTTGTTCACAACTCGCTAAACTCACATTTTTATCTAGACCAGAGCATGCTTGCTGTTACAATACACCCTGACTGTATATAGTTTTGCTAGGTGGCTAGGCATATGAATACAAATCCAGAAGCAAATACAGATAATCTAGGAGGAAGTAATAGCTTGCTTATAATCCTAATTTTGTGTAGTTTTTTCAAGTGTTTATGATGTGATCTTTTATTATTCAGCAACAATGAGCTATAGATTTATGTCTGTTTTCTTACCATATGATGTATAATACAAACTGCAAAAGTATTGTACACAGAAATATTTAAAGAAACTAGAAGTTCAAGTAAACACATTCAAGTGATAGGATTTGGAAGAGGTTCACGTAATAATATTGAAATTTCTGTACTTCATGTTAAAATGAAGGGCTTCATGCCAGTAGAATGGCAGTAGGTTGCAAATTCTGGCATTATCTGAAATTGTTCCTAACTACTTCCTGACATTGAGAAATGTTTAATTCCTGGGAAACATCTTTGATATATGGTCAGTCTTGTCATGTAAATGTCAAGAATCCAATACTGTTTCTGTATATTTATTACCTATAAGGTAATATATATCAATTTCTAGCAAATTGAAATTAAATGCAGTGTACCTGAGTAGCATGAGGTTTGTGGTCAGACAAACCTGGGTTTGAGTATCTACTCCTCCACTTAGTAGCTGTGACACTATGAGTTTCAATTTCCTCATTAATGAAGATAATTCTATACAGGTATATTCTGAAGATCAGAGGATAGAATATGTAGAATGGCTAGCAAACCTTCCAGCCCATTAAATCCTTTATAAATGGCAACACATATCAATGTGACTATTATAATTGTAGTTATTAATATTGTTAATCTCATGTTTATCCTGATTTATGAACAAAGTCAAGCTATTTTATTGAATATGTGTTTGATATTTCATAACCCAAAGAATAAGAAATGCCTAAAAATTTATAGTAGCTCTTCATATCATTGTTACTGTAAAAAAGATTGCTTGAGAAAAATAGTATCGTGTATAAATTTGATAATAAGCACCTTTTTCCACATTTATATGAAATTAAGGCTATTATAGTACGATTTCTCAATTTTATATAGTACTATTTCACAATTTTTAAACAAGATTATATGAATACTGTGTTTTCTAAGCATCTTTTAATTCAAGCCCATATTGTTGAATTTAATATGATACTAAGTTATTGCTAATAACAGAGGTCAGTAGATAGGTATTATGTGCTCAGACTTACCTGAAAACAAGTAATGTCTCCCTTAAAAAATCAGTTGTTAGAATTATAAAGCACTGACACAGGGAGAGAATTTGTTCCCCAAGTTTATTTGAAGAAAATGCCAGTTTCACCTTAAGTTTTATTCATAATAGTATACTTATTCATTTAGAGTAGTTGGAATCAAAATTTAAATGTAGAAGTGACTCTAGATCAACTGGTCAGATTCTCTTTAGACCTCATTCCCATCAAGACTATCTCTGTGGCGAAGAAATCGAGTTTCAGAAAATTTGTGAACAAATTGTCGAAGACCCATCATAAGTACCAGGGCCCAGATAAGGATTTTGAATTTCTGTCTCCAAACCCATTGGTCTTTCCCCTCTATGGTCCTGGTGTTCAGTGCTCATTTATGTACAATTGTGGTTAGATCTCTTTTAACCATAAATTCCTAAATGTTGTGTAATTTCTATGATTATCTAAGTGGGCTTATTGTTTCGCAATGTAGATAGGTATTTCCTTATTTTGTTATAAAATAAGTTATTTAACAATTTTCTTTGCATTATGTTACATAATAGTTTGAGTTTCATCAAGAGCATAATTTGATATATATTTCCCATAAGGAGGTTTAATATATATACAAGATTTACTCTTTGGTATTGCCAGTTTTGTTTTGCATCAGTGGTATATTTGAATCTCCTAGTATTTTTGTGTTTGGTTTTTAAACCTAGTTTCAAATTGTTTGTTTCTAGTACCTGTAAGTTTTTATGCTTATATCACTTTATTAGTGATATCGCTGTTTCTACTTGATACTTCCTTTTCCTTGCCATGCAGTCTCACAAAATGTAAAAATACTGCTTCATGAAAGAAAAATAAAATTTACTAGCATATTTTCCTCAAGTTATCAGACTGTGAGAATTATTTCTCTGCAAAATTTTAGGTGCCCACCTTTTGAATATCTAATATCAGAAATGGCTAAATAAAATGAATAATTTGCTTAAATAAATATTTACTGGTTATTTTTAACATTAGAATTGCTTAGACAAGTTTTTTTACTGTTTTATTGGCACAGATGCCTCTTAGTTAAAGCGAATAGTTTTATCTCATTTTCTCTAAAGAGTTCTACACAGAACAATGTTAAATTTACTATCAAAATCATGAATCCAAAACGTGTAAGATCACAGATTTAAAATTTTCTTAGTAACCTTAGGAATCCTCAAATTTAAATACTTGATGCCCTTTTCTATTTTTATAGTTTCTATTTTTCATTATCCCATACTGGATCATTTTTAACTGTATCTTGTCTCTGTTCTGTTTATATAGAATAAATATTTGTTTTCTCATTTTTCTGAACTAAAAGATACAGATAAAATGGTTTTGAAGTATCAGTTATAATTTATTGCTTGAAAAGAATAGCCTTAGAGTGGTATTGTATGAAAGAGAAAACTATACCTACATCATTTCAGTGGCACGCTTATAACCGAGATAACAGCAGCGTTTTCCTTCTTGAAGGAGAATATATGTATCTTCCCTATATTAAAGTAAGGAAAGCAGTATTTTAGTAAAAACAGCATGATAAATTTAACCTATCAGAATCACAGACCTGGCTTAGAGAAGACTGTTATTTTTGATAGGGAAAAAATAATGGCAAGATTTAGTTTTAGTCACATTTTCACTATATATACATCATCAAAAAGCAACTACACTTAATTAAAAAAAATACCTCCTAAAATATATTAAGAAAGGAAACAGTTATCTAAATAGTTCATAGTTTTCTACTTTAATTCTCAGAATTATCCCATGTAAATATAGTGAGAAACCACATTAATGATAGACACCGTATTTTGCTGTGCATAATATTCACCCATGGTTTTGTGCTCATTATACACGGGATCATTGTTCCCATGGTATGTAATCATTATACCTGTTGATAATGTGTATCCTTGTTTTTCTCTCAAAAATTTGGGCAAAAAAGTGTGCATTATACACAGCAAAATACGGTAATGTGTAGTTGATAAAGCTTGTCAATTTGAAAAATCTAGATTTTTCTGCTTATACACAAAATGTAGCCCTGTGATTTAGTATTGCTTGCATGTTTTAAAGTTAAATATTTGTATAGAATAGGAACAGGTTAACAATATGCCATTTGATCTGTATTAATAATTATGAATTAAAAGGATTTTAGTTATGAGAAATATTTGACATGATTTGGGAATCCAGATTTACATTTCTTGACTTTGACTTGATATTGTCTTTTCCAACAATGAAAAACAAAATTATTGAACTATATTGTATATACTAAAATATGCCTTAAATAATTTTTGAAGATGGTATGCTATAGCAATTTGTAAATAAGATAAACTTCATTTAGCATAAATGTCTCCTATAAATAACCATGCAGCATTAATTTAAAGTAGCAAATATTACAGATATACATAATAGTATCATAATCCTTTTTCATTAAAGCAGTAATTTAACAATATCAGAGAATACTCTATTTTTTCTGTTTCACATATTTTTATTCTATTCTATGTGTTATATACATAACCATATTTTAAACTTGTATTAGTAGTAGAAAATAAACTGAGGATAATATAAAAACATTTAATATTTAAAAATTTTTTTGTGAAAACAATGGCAAATATGCTCTTGAATATGTTGGGCCTAAATTTTTCATTATTAACTATATTAAATTTATTTTATTAATGTTTCATAGGAAAATCTAGGCTTCTGACACTGTGTCTTATGACATAGTTTCCAGTGCTTTGCACATGTCCTATAATAGAATATTTACATACTACAAAATTATATTTTGAAAGCAAATAATTTTGGTATGGTCTAAGGCTTTATTTTTTAAATTTATTTATTTTTAGAGCGAGGGAAAGGGAGGGAGAGAGAGACAGAGAGAAATATGAATGTGTGGTTGCCTCTCATGCGCTCCCTACTGGGGACCTGGCCTGCAACCCCGGCATGTGCCCTGACTGGGAACTGAACCAGCGACCATTTCATTTGCAGGCTGATGCTCAATTCACTGAGCCATTCCAGCCGGGGCTATTTTTTAAATTAATACCAGAAGAACACTGGATAGAAATAATTTTAGTTCTTTCAAAAATCTCTTTATTTTTTAATATTTTGACAAACATGTCTTAATATCTCCTCGTCTTTCACAAACTCTAATCTTGATCTCATCCCTTTTTAGCTATTTTTTTATTTTTGTGCCACAGGAAAACTTCCAAATTGTTGTCTGTACTCAGTACCTCCATTTTCTCTGTTTCCTCCAAAACTGGAAATATTTACAAAAAATAAGTGAAAGAGTACAAAATATTACCTACCTCCTTCTTCAGTCATGCAGAGAAAATTCTCAGAACATTAAGTTGAAATTGAACATTAAATTACAGTCAGGAAGATTATTCTGATTTGACTGTTTATGGTTGGATGTATAAAGCAATACATTGGGTTGGCTAAAAAGTTTGTTTTTTTTCCTGAAAGATGGCTCTAGTAGCACTTAGTTGTCTTTAACTTCATTCAAAACCATTTTTTTAGTGTATTGTGACACCTGTCATATCAGTGTGCATTTAAAAAAACATCAAAATTGTTGAATTTTTGTGTAGCCACCTCAAAGATGAAAATACACAATATTTTTGGCATATTTTCTTTCAGTATTTCAAGAAAGGTAAAAATGCAACTGAAATACAATAAAAGATTTCTGCAGTGTATGGAGAAGGTGCTGTGACTGATTGAATGTGTCAAAAGTGATTTGTGAAGTTTTATGCTGGAGATTTGTCACTGGATGATGCTCCATGGTTGAGCAGACCAGTTGAAGTTGATAGCTATCAAACCAAGACATTAATTGAGAATAATCAACATTATACCATGCAGGTATACTCAAAATATCCAAATCAATAAAGTTATTGGTGAAAATGAAAAGAGTGTCTTTTATTTGATGGGGAAAAAAACCACATGGACTTTTTGGCTAATCCAATATATGTACATTTTTTTAAAATAGCATTTATAGAAGTCTGCTTATGTTTGAGTTTTTCTTTCATATACACAGTCAGCTCCATATGGTCATTTTCAGCTAACTAAGACATTCAAACCTAAAAGGAGATCAGAGAATATTCTTATTTACAGTAAAGGCACTGAAGTCACTGTGCAAATCAGCGCTAGAATTGTTTTCTGTTTTTTTATCCAGACTGAAAAAGTCTTAGAGACCAGGATAAAGAATATAATTATATAATGATTTTAGGGGAGGGGTATTTTTATGCTGCAGGGAAAGTTTGATTAATATAGAAGATATAAAAATATAATATTCAACAAAAAGCCCTGGCTATCAAGAGTGATTTTGCTGTGATTCTCTTAGCCTTCCCACCGTGGTTAATGGTTGAAAGATGGTTACTCCTGTCATTACATTCATGTTCTTGAAATTAAGGAGGAAGGCAGAATTGCATAATGACACCTCTCATTCCTTCTTTAAACTGTTTCAACTAGGCTTTGATCTGCACTACTCCACAGAAATGGTTCTTGTCTTAACAATTAAAGTGCCTTGTCACTTAAAATCTCTTTTTTGTCAAACTCAATAATCACTGCCTCTGTCTGACTCTTACCCAAACACTCAACATCATTTGACAATGTTGACCATTCCCTCTTTCTTGAAACATTTTCTTGTCTTGGGTTATATCAGCCCCCCTTCCTAGTCCCCTAATTTTCTTCCTATATCTTAGCTGAATCTCTGCTGTACTCAAGTTTTATTACCATGGCTTAGTCCTTGGGGCCCCTTTTTCTCTATATATCATTCCCTAGATGATTGCATATGGTCTCATAATATCTCTGTGTTGGGACTTCTAAACTTCCTATACGAGCTCTAAACAAATAGCTAAAAATTGTCTCAAGTTTAATGTTGCCAAAATAGAATTATTGTTTCCAGATCCTTCCTCATTCCCATCACAACTTTCTTTTCACATAGTCTTTCCCCCAACTCACTTCTACCATTTTTGGGTGCTAAAAACAAAGGCATCATTGTTCATTACTCTCTTGTTTACTCCCTGATCTACCTATCAGCCTGCCCTGAAGCCAAACTGTATCACAATTCTTTTCATTCCCACTACTGCTACAGTACATGGAGCCACCTTCGTTCCTGATCTGGACTATGGCAGTAACCTGCCGTATTTCCTTACTTTTATATACCTAACCTAAACTCTACCTTTTTTTCTCCATACTGCAACCACAATAAGCTTAAAACTCAAAATCAGTCATATTACTTAAATTCTTAAACCCCACAATGGGTTCTCATTTTTGCAAATGGAATAAGCAGTATGGCCTACTTAGTCACACCTAACGTTTCATTTCATGCCAGAGATGCTGACCTTTCTGGTGCTCAGACACACTGAGCTCATTTGTACGACAGGGCACTTGCCCTTGTGCCTTATGCCTGGAATTCTCTTCTCACATGACCAGTTCCCTCAAATCATTCAGGTTTCAGCCTGAATGTCACCTCTTTAAGTGGAGGGACTTCCCTGTTTACTTTATGTAAGAAAAAATGTGCTCCACATTTTCTATCCTTTTCCTCTCTTTTTTTCTGCTATAACAAAATATGAAATTATTTATCTCAACAATTTACTGTATATCTTTCCCTATGGGAATTTTAGATCCATGAGGACAAAGACACACTATTGTTGACTACTTGTTTCTCCGTTTCCTAGAACGGAACCCAGTACATTACAGACAATCACATATTTGTAGGTTAATAAACAAACAGAAGTCATTTCTATCTTATATGTTTAAGTTTGAGTGCTGCTTTACATAATAATTAGCATTTTTATTGAAATGCTAAAATTATGGTTAGAAAAGGAAGCAAAACTGATCATTTTTATTCTTGTAAGAAGAAAACAACACTCCAACCATGTACATCTGAGCTCAACATTGGACCATACTTTTGGAAATATGTCTTAAACTTAACAGCTACCATTCTTTTTTGAGCACCTACTGTTACAAGCATTTTACTAGTAAAATTTGTGTGCATAATTCTACTTTTAATTCCCCAAATCATCATTTTTGAAGTTAGGGGTATTGTTTGGGGTTTTTTGTTTGTTTACATTTCACATGTGAGAAACTGAGACCGAGAGGCCTTGTTCCCTCCCTAGAGTCACACCGACGGTAACTGCCACAGCAGGATTCAGATAGGTTTGCGTGACACCAAAGCCTACACATTGTCCATCGCGATCTTGTAGATGTTTGGCGTAAGAAAATCACACAACTGTTTTTTCAACAGAGGATCAGTTCAATTCATAGAATACATACATGTACAAACACAAACCTCAACAATTTGTTTTTATACATGCTCTGTTTTTGCCAACATTTTAATTTAAAATCATATTGATTCATTATGGTCAATACTGACTCATCATGGCAGACAGTTCCAAGCAGCAACTTAGGAGACATGAATTCTGATTCCAGCTGTTATTAAAGAGCTGTGGGGCCCTGGGGGAGTCAGTTATATACTCCAAGAATGGGTCCTCAATCAGCAGGGTTAAAAGAATGGGTCACATGACCCCTCCTCTATGTAGGTACCTTCTAGGCCTAAAATCTATGGCTCCTAATAGAGAAGTGTGGTCTGGAAAAGATAATTGAAATCTGTTGTAACTTGACAACTGATTTATCTCTTGAATATGCATTGCTTATTTAATGATTTGCTCTTCTTGGAAATACACATAGTGGGCAGTATTCTAGTTTTAATCAGTCTGGAAATTTAGGGAGGTAATTAGAAGAATATAGATACACAATTTAAAAGTTTTCAGTAACCTATATTTTTTATTGTTTGTTACCTACCATTGATTGTCTTCATGTTATCAATAAAGCTCTCACTGAATTATCTTAGTTTGCAACAGTGTTTCAATTGATTCTCTTGACATTTCCAGGTATACACAAGTAGGGATGGTTTTACCTCCTCTTCTACAATTTTATATTTCATGTCCTTTTCTCTTGTCTAGTACTATTTGAAAATATATCCAAAACAAGATTAATTAATAGTGATATATTTGTCATCGCCTTGACTTTAGTAGTAATGTTTCTAATGTGCGATACAAGCTTTGAGCCAAAACATACGTTCTACTAAGAAAGTACAACATAAATATATATGCAACATATACTTTTGAAAATAAACTGCAAGTCATTAATAAACTTCCGGCCAAGATAGAGACATAGGTAGATACACTGTCTCCTCGCACAACCAAAAGGAAAACAACAAATTTAAAAATAAAAAATAACCAGAACTGCCAGAAAATCAAACTGATAGAAATCCGATAACCAAGGAGTTAAAGAAGAAACATTCATCTAGACTGGTAGGAGGGGTGGAGAGGGGCGGCCAGGGTGCAGAGGATGGGCTGCAAGGTGGAGGCTGGCGGATGGGGTGGGAAAGGCAGCGGCTGCGGGACCAGGCGGTCCTACATTTCTGTGCGGATAAACCAGGAGGAACAACTGGGGAGTGAGAGAGACCATGCAACCCAGGGTTCTGGCTCAGAAAAAGAAAACCTCAAAGCCTCTACCTGTAAAAACCTGTGGGGGTTGTGGCAGCGGGAGAAACTGCCAGTCTCACAGGAGAGTTCGTTTGAGAGACCCACAGGGTCCTAGAATGTACACAAACCCACCCACCTGGGAATCAGCACCAAAAGGGCCCAATTTGCTTGTGGGTAGCAGGGGAAGCAACTCAGCCGGCCAAGAGCCAAGCAAGTGGCATTGTTACCTCTTGGACCCTTCCCCCACTTACAGCATCACAAGGCAGGGAGGTGGTTTGCCCCACCCTGGTGAATACCTAAGGCTCCGCCTCTCATAACATAGTAGGTGCTCCAAGACAAAAAAAAAATGACCCAAATGAAAGAACAGATCAAAGCTCCAAATATAGAACTAAATGATGAAGAGATAGCCAACCTATCAGATGCACAGTTCAAAACACAGGTAATCTAGATGTTCACAGAATTGGTGGAGTATGGTTGCAAAATAGCGGAAAGAGTGAAGGCTACGCAAAGTGAAATAAAGCAAAATATACAGGGAACCAAGAGTGAAGGGAAGGAAACTGGGACTCAAATCAATGACTTGGAGCAGAAGGAAGAAATAAACATTCAACCAGAAAAGAACGAAGAAACAACTCAAGAAAATAAGGAGAGGCTTAGGAATCTCTGGGACAACTTTAAACGCCCCAACATCCGAATCATAGGGGTGCCAAAAGGAGAAGAGGAAGAGCAAGACATTGAAAACTTATTTGAACAAATAATGAAGGAGATTTTCCCCAATCTGGCAAAGAAAATAGACTTCCAGGAAGTCCGGGAAGCTCAGAGAGGCCCAAACAATTGGACCCAAGGAAGCACACACCAAGGCACATGATAATTACATTACCCAAGATTAAAGATAAGGAGAGAATCTTAAAAGCAGCAACAGAAAAGGAGACAAAATGAGTTCCTGTAAGACTGTCAGCTGATTTCTCAAAAGAAACCTTACAGACAAGAAGGGGCTGGAGAGAAGCGTGCAAAGTCATGAAAGGCAAGGGCCTCCATCCAAAATTACTCTACCCAGCAAAGCTATCACTTAGAATGGAAGGGCAGATAAAGTGCTTCCCAGATAAAGTAAAGTTAAAGGAGTTCATCAACACCAAGCCTTTATTACATGAAATGTTAAAGGGTCTTATCTAAGAACAAGAAGATCAAAACTATGAACAGTAAAATGACAACAAACTCACAACTATCAACAATCAAACCTAAAAAAATAAAAACAGAAACAAACTAAGCAAACAACTAGAACAGGAACAGAATCATAGAAATGGAGATAACATGGAGGGTTAGCAGCGGGGATGGGGAGGGTGGAGAATGGGGGCAAAGGTACAGGGAATAAGTATAAATCACAGGCACAAAAAGACAGGGGGAGGTTAAAAATTATATAGGAAAGAGAAAAGCCAAAGAACTTATACGTATGACACATGGACATGAACTAAGCGGTGGGGTGAGGGTGGGGTGCGGAATGCTGGTGGGAAGGGAAGTGCAGGGCGGAGGGCAATAAAGGGGAGAAAAAAAAATGGGACAACTGTAATAGCATAATCAATAAAATACATTTTAGAAAAATAAACTGCAAGTTGTGGAATATATATATATATAATATAATGCCATTCATAAAAAGTGTTAAAGTATAAAAATACACCAGGGAGTGATTAATATCCAATTCCGTTTACTGGTCACATTTAGTAAGAAGGAAGGAAGGGAGGGAGGGCGGGAGGGAGGGGTGAGGGGAAAGGAGGGAGGGAGGGAGGGACATGGAGTGGGGAAGGACTATCCAGAGGGCTTCATGAGTTGTAAGTTATGGTTATGATTATTATGTTTGCAACATTTCATAACAAAATAATTTGATTTGCTGAGGAAGCATGGAGGTGTCTGCTGACTAGCTATAAAGAAGGTAGTAGACATAAATTGAATACACCCTCACATTTAAGATACAGAATTCCTGAGAGCAGGGATCAGCTCTGTTTGTTCTCCTTTCTGCCTTGAACATGTGATATGTAGCAGGTATTCACTAGGTAATTATTGGCTGAAAAATTGGAGGAAAGGAAAAATGAAAGGTGGCTATTTTTCAGTAGTTTTCCCTCTTCTTTCTCCTTATTCTTTCATACAGACCATTAATTTTTCAAGTAAATCTTAGTTTCAACTAAGGCATATAGATGTTGAAAGCCTTCATTTTCCTTAGAGAAGAAAATGTTACTAAGTTTCCCATGTAGGTTTCCAGAAATCAAATATTATAACATTTATTGTGCTGCTTGTAGTATGTGTGAAACATGTTAACACAAGCTAATGATGGGGGAAGTACCGTGTGCTAGGTCCTCACAATGATTCAGGCTGCCTGCTTTCAAAGGGGACAAAATCAAAATGCTGTCACAGCCTCAGATGCCTGCTGTCGCTGTTGAATTCTAATTGTATTATTCTTTTGATATTGAATATATTAACAACACATTTCAAAGTGGTGGAACACAGAATATACAGTTTATACTTGAGTGGCCAAAAGTAGGATTACAGTTGTAATACAAAATAAATAATACAATAATTACTAATATAAGAATAAACTCTTTCACATACTCATAACTGTAAACCTATTTTTGTCCATCCTGTATTCTGTTGTAAGACAGAATTGAATAAAGGAGATACATTCTATTTATGTACTTTCTGTCGGTGACAAAATGTATACCAGTAATTGTAAAAAAATTAAAAAGTAAAATAATTTCTTAAATACCCTTTTATAGTGCAGTAGAGAATTTTAATTTCCTCTGTAATCGTTGAACATCTATATTATGAAAACACTTTTGAAACATTTAACATTTTTGTTTTAACAGTATGGTTGCCACATAATAATAATGTGGCTATGAAATCATTAACTTTTATTTTCTCATTTTTATAGACTTAAGTTTATAACTTCATTTGTTGTTAACTATTGCAGTCAGAATTTTTACATGCAATTTAATAGGATATTAGGATTTTTTTGCATCTCTTGAGTTTGAACTCTCAACATTCCGAAGAGCCCCCAAGAGTGCTTCACAGACCTTATGAATCTTCTTCTTACAAATAGAGGCTACTTTTTTCTTTTTCGGAAAGTAAGCTTTTGTGTTAGTAGCTGCCAAAGCATTGAGAAAGCCATGGACCTTGATCATAAATCCCCTTTACATGAGCTTTTTTGAAGAGCAGTCAGCCCAGGGTAATGGCAAAATTCTGTTACTCAGAAAGTGATTTTTGTGACATCTTCCCAATACCCCTTTTTGTCCTCAACTATTTCTGTATTCTCATGAGATTTAGGAAATATAACAACAAATCCTGAACATTGTCAGGACGCTTGAAAAATGAAAAGCAGTTGGTGTGTTTATAAATAGCCTTCGGGGAGCAGCATTGTTGAACTGCCCTGGCTTTGAGGGTGGCTATTGTGTCACTTCTGCACCATAGACTTAGGATGTTTGGTATAACCGAGCAATGAACGTGGTCAATATCAGATAAAAACTAAATTATTTTGGAAAGGTGTGTGAAGCTTTCAAAAGTTATTGATCATGAGCAATTCTAATTGTCCATGTTATACTGGAAAGAGAATTCTTTGGAATCTTCGAATCCTGGAGTTTGAAACCCAGCTCCTCTTATATTTTTAAGTATGTGACTAAGGGCAGTTCCTCAATGTGTACAATCTTCAATTTTCTCAATAGGAAATGGGAATGATAATCTTCCCTTCACATTTTCTTGCCTGGCATTTGTGATGATTACATATAATGCATGTAAATACTTGGTAATTAATAAGTACTAAAGGAGACAAAACTATTTATTTGTTTCCCATGCATCTATATAGTAGGAAATTCATACATTCAAGAAATAGTACATTGAGAGGCTACGATATGACATCCTCACTCTCGCCTGAGGATACTGTGGTGAGCCAGGCAGAAAATCTGTCATGAAACTTACACCCTGGTGAAGCAAGCAGAAGTGATTCTTCCCCCCAAAGTTGCACAGCTTAGGACACTGTATCAGTCAGTATTTGAATCAAGTTTGCCAGTCACTGACCACAAAGCCCAAGTTTCCTCTGGGACACAACTGCATAGAAGAAACGGGACAAATACAAAGTACGTCTGGAGTAACCGTCAATCAGACTCTGTAATGATAGAACCAAAAACGGCTAATGCTCAGTACTATCTACCTTTCCATGTCATTTCCCACTCTTTTCTTCTCTGTCCCTGGGCTTCAGCTGACTTAAAACTTTCTCCCTGTCCCCTCTACCTGGAATGCATATCCCTCTATTCCTTACGTGACTCGTCCTTCTTATCCTTCAGGTCTCAAGGTATTTGTCATTTTCAGGAGGGTGGGGGCCTTCCCTGAAACTTTTAGATCCTACTATCTAAAGTATTTTGAAGCAAAGTCAACTTTTCTTCATGCATGAAAAATTAATGTGCCATAGAAGATGTGTTACGTGAACATCTAATGAGCAATTAATTTCCAATAAAACTGTGAAGATTAATGGGTTCACTCTGGGAAAAATAGCATTCAACTTGAAATAGATATCTGAGTCAACTTAATCGGTTCACTTGGGAGTAAAGTTTTAAACATTCGCTTTCCAAACATAAGTTTATTTCTGAAGGATATAGTCCTCGATATTGGTTATCTTAATAAAAGAGCAGTGTTAAGTTACACTGGAATTTGTTTTTAAAGATTCACAGTACTAACTTTTGAGCCTGTGGGATGCTGTTGTCCCACTCTGTCAAATATTATTTATTAAAAAATAAGTTCTTATGTATTATCATGGTTCAGTTTTCTTCCCTTCACATTTACATGCCTGATGAACTTTATCATATACTTCTCTATTGCATTGTAGTTTTATGCACAGCTGTCTGCCCCTTTGGGACATGGGCTCCTCTAGGCAACAAAACATCTTATTCATCTTTATTATTTCTAACACCGTGCTCAGTGTCAGACACACAATCGCTGTTCAATCAACTTTTGTGGGGGGAAGAAGGAAGGATTCTAGAAATAGAATTTACTTAAAGAGTTAAGATCATCTTAAAAGATTAAATGTTTTTGTATAAGTCAAAGGACAACTGTATTCCAGACTCTTCGAAAATGAGATTACAATCAAGTCTGTCACTGTGTTACAAAAAAATCAAAATGTTTTTTAGCTTTTGATTTACTAACAGTTTCATTTTGTTTTGGTATTTGTACACAATTTAGTCAGTCTTAAATGATGCTTATATGGAGAAATTTCTTTTGTTAAAGTATATCTTTTCCTCTAGATAATAGTCAGACATTATTTTGAAATCCCTTATTAAAGGTACTAAAATAAAGTGTTGGTATTAATAAGGACAGCTACTACCCCCACAAAATACTACAATATAAAATAGTACAAACAGGTCTTATTATATCTTTTTTATTTTACCAGTTGAATATTGTTCTAATGGTTTTTAAACTGCTTGAGTGAGTCCTAAAAATATGACAATGAATTTCACGTGGGAAACGTCACTCGGTGTTGCTGAATAACTGTATGGTTTTACTGGCGAGCAGTAAATAATTACAGTGTGTAGTCTGTAGTGTGTTGTTCATATCAGAGAGAAATTCTAAAACCTCATTATCCGTTACTCTGATTACTTCAGCATACTATTTTGGTGAGAAACTTTATAGTATTTGAAACCACAGTATACATATTTCTAAACCATCTAACAAAAATTATTTGTCTATTTTTACTTTTTGTGTTGAGATAACTTTAGATTTTCAAAGAGTTGCAAAAATTGCATGGAGAGTATGCAGCTGCTTCTTATGTTAACATCTTACATAGACATAGAACAATTCTCAATCATAAACCTTAGTATAACATTATTAAGTAAACTATAGAATTCATTTGTATTTTATTGGTTTAGCCAGCCGTGTCCTTTTTCTGGTCCAGGATCCCCTATTTCATTTTGTCATGATGTCTACTCGAGTTCATGACAGTTACTTCCTCTTCCTTGCTGTTCATGATCTGGACACTTTTGAAGAATACTTTGCATTTATTTTGTAGACTGTCTCTAGACTACCTCTTAATGTAGATTTGTCTGTTACTTTTTACTGATTAGATTAAGTATGCATTACTGGGAAAGCTACCAATTCTGGTACCATGGTTATTGCTTATATTAATGAATAAATAAAATGTGCTATAAATAAGTCGTTTCAAGATTGAATAATGAACTAAGTTATCGTTGAATAATTTCTAGTGATAACAAACAATGCATGCATGTATGAAAATTTTAATGAGCCAACACTGATTCTTCTAGTTCCACCTGGAAATCTCTTGGTGATGGAAGTATAATTTGGCAATCTTGCATATCTCAAACATTTTTTGACATTATTTTACCTTTAATTTGGTAGAACTTTTTTAAGTCTTTGGGATTTTAACCTGTATATGCATATTTAGGGCAAAAATAACATACATGTACCTGTGAGGAAAAAAGAGGTTTATATGTAATCTCTTTAAATATTAGTACATTTTGGATCTTTGTAGTTTTCATTTAGTGAATAGTACATGATTTATGCAAAAATATTTTCTGAAGAAACTCTTTAAATATTATATCTTCATAGACCATAAACTTTAATATATATTGGACATATGGTATCTTAGTTTGACAATATATTCATGTTGAGCAATTATGGAATTTGAGGGGTTTTTTTTCTATAATTACAAACCAACTTACCAACCTAAATATTTCAAAAGCAAGCAATATCTTTTAAACCAAAAATGTTATAACTGAAGGAAAGTTACCAGCGTGAGGCCTCTCCGGCCCAGTGCTAGCACGCACTTCTATGCCTATTTCCCACATGCTAGAGAAGGAGAGGTGTTTTTGTTTGTTTGTTTTATCTTTAAGACCATAAGCTCCTCAGGGGCTATTAAATGTAGTCATCATACAAGAATTCATCTGGCAGAAGAAGAAAAGGGTATGACAGTATTCTCAGTCCCAGCAAGTTAGCAACATATCTTAAAACACCTAAAAATTCACATTATGAAAGTTTTGCTGTTTCCATGTTTATAGGAAGATTATAAGCTTATATATTTTGGTTTACGCTCTTTAAGAGTCCACTCTGACACCCTATCAGCCATTCACTTTATTTCTTCTCTTTTGTCCTGCCTGCTTTGCCAGTCTCTCACCTTCTGCTCACTGATCTTCTTTCCCCTTGCTATAAATGTGCCCTCCCTGGGTGACGGGGCAAATTTTTATGGTCTTTCTTCCCAGGTCAGAGAGATTCCCTCTTTACCCTAAATCATACTTGGGAAATCCAAAGTCTTACTTTTAAATGCCCCTTTTTCATGCTACCAAAAACCACCACAAAGAAATAAAGAGTGACAGGAGGACTTCAAAAAGCACACCTACTCGACTAGATCTGCTCCAGAATCACTGATTGGAGATATAAGTGATTACTCAACAAATGAAATAGAATTATTCATGTATTCTCATACATGAAATTAGATATTCCTTATGACCCTTTTATCTATGTTACTTGCTATTAAAATACAGGGTATGATTTTGTAATATTAAATAAGGAGAGATTTCTTTGATTAGCTATCTTTTGTTTGAATCACTAAGTAGAGAAAAAAGACAGAAATTGGTAAAACAGCTCCATTCTGTTTAATGACAAATGTGTCTGAGCTAGGTTTACAAAGAACCTGCCTAGTTTAATTTTATAATATGGCCCTAGACTTCCTAATTAAATATGCAACTTCTGTCATAAGAAAAAAAAAAAAACCTTGTATGCTTTTTTACTGTAAATTTAATTAAGCATTTCTTGTAAGTTCACTTCACTATCTATCATGGCCCACTAAAGTTGGAATTCAGTTGTAAAATGGTAGATTAATTAATTGCCTTTTGTATTAAATGAAATAAGAATCTCAAATATGCAAAGTCAGGAAATTTAATTGTGTTCTTCAATTGCTTATTCAATGCATTGGAAAACTGAATGCAGGAGTACAGAAAAAAGGGCCAAAGGTTGTTAAATGTAGCACATCACACACATTTTGCACTTTACTTAATGATCCAAGTATTTATTACTATGAAGTAAATGTACTAGTTAAAGAATTATGGTGGAATTGTAAAACGTTAAAAACTAATTAATTTTAGTCTGAAGCATGGAGCGTGCTCATTTTGCCTAAAACATTTTCATTATCATCAGTATTTTTCCAGTTATTAAGATAAATTTTTGCTCACTGTGCAGCACTAGCATATTTTCTCTATTAAAAGCACAGTCTTAAATGCTGTTGAGAGTTATATCTGGTATGTGTTTTATATGAATAAACGTTTTTATCACAGATTGGAACAATATAATACATAATCACTTTTGTACACTTGTTCTATAACTAACAGAACAGGTTAAGTGTGTCAACATATTTTTTGCCAAAAAGCTCCCCTCTCTCTCCCCCCATATATGTATGTATATACGTATATATATTGACATTTATAAAAAGACCATTATTAATGTATAGGGATGATTTTGACTGTTCATTTGAATCAACTACAATAACTCTCCTCTAATTAGTCAACAGAATATTTCAAATCTAAAGAAAATATCATAAGAAAATAGAAATGCTTTTAGTTAGTGTTTAGCTGCACCTTCTCCCTTCATTTTACTGTATCACCACGGGGCTCTGTTTGCTGTGAACGGCAAATTCAATAAAGTAAAAACAACTTGCATCATTTTCTTTGTAAACATAGACCCCCATTAGGCTTATTCCTAAAAATAGTTCAAATGGCCAGATTTTGAAGAGACTTATTAAAAGAAAGCTTATGTCTTCTGACTGTGAAAGTAAGTCCATGCTCAGAGTAGAAAAGTAAGAAATTTATGAAACCACAGCAAGAAAATAAAAATTAGTAACATAACCACTATGAACATTTAAAGTACTCGAGAGGAATTTTAGACAGAAAATCAAAAAGGAAACAGTGACCTTAAATGACACACTAGATCAGATGGATTTAACTGAAATCTTCAGAACATTTCACCCCAAAGCAGCAGGATACATATTCTTTTCAAGTGCACAAGGAATATTATCTAGGGGAGACCACATGTTAGGACACAAAACAAGTCTCAATAAATTTAAGAAGATTTAAATCATACCAAGCATCTTCTCTGACCATAATGAAACTGGAAATCAATCACAAGAGAAAAATAACTGAAAAACAAAGACATGGAGGCTAAGTAACATGTTGCTAAACAATGAATGGGTTAACGATGAGATCAACATAGAAATCTAAAAGATACCTTGAAACAAAAGAAAATGAGAACACAACCCAAAATCTATGGGACACAGGGAAAGTAGTCCTAACTGGGAAATTCATAGCATTACAGCCCTATCTTAAGAAACAAGAAAATTACCAAATGAGCAACCTAATTTTACACATAAAGGAACTAGAAAAACAACAACAAACAAAGCCTAAGGTGACAAGAAATAAACAAAATAGAGTCATAAAAAAGTACAAAAGATTAGTGAAAACAAGAGCTGGTTCAAAGGAAGGAAGGAAGGGAGGAGGAAATTGTAAGTAGAACAATGGAATGCAAAAAAACTTATTTTAGTTGTATATTTTCAGGGTAGGGTCTACCGGGGCTTTATGTTCCTTTCTATATAAAATCTTGTAGCATATTTTGTACTTACTTTGAATTTAGAAAACTTTCATTAAGTAGCCATTTTATTTTTTAACCTTTTTATTTTGAAATAATTTTAGACTTACAGAAAAGTTGCAAAAATAAAAAAAATAATTATCGTTTGCCCGTCATCCAGCTTCCTGTAGTGTTACCATCTTCCATAACCAAAGTAAATTACTCAAAGCAGGAAAGTAACTCCAAGACAATACCATTGACAGCTGCATGGACCATAGTCAAATTTTGCCAGTTTCCCCACTAATATTCTTTTTATTGCCTAGGATCGCACATTGCATTTAGTCATCATGTCTCCTTAGTCTTTTTCAATCTGTGGTAGTCCAGACTTAGCCTTGTTTTGACACTTTTGCAGACTACTGTTCAGTTATTTTGTCATTTTTCTCTGATATTTGCTCATGACCAGATTGAGGGTGTACACTATTGGGAAGGATACCACAGATCAGAGTTGATGTGGCCTTTTTAGCGCATTGTCTGAAAGGGTTAATGTTAATAAGTATCACTGGTGACATTAACCTTCATCACTTGGTAAGGTGGTGTTTGACAGGTTTCTCCACTATAAAGGTATTCTGAAAGCCATCTCTAAAGATATAAAGAAACAATGGGGAAAGTTGTCCCTTTATATAATTCTACCCTTAATAGAAACCATTTAAAACTTGGCAGTCTACAGGGTAGATACAATTGTGAGTCCTCGTGGACTGTAATTTGAATCTAAATATTTCCTGAGCTGTAGATATTCTAGCTGCTAAAACAACTGACATTTGTTTGGCCTTGGATACCTGCGAAGAGAAAGGAAACGCGGGATGGGTAGGTTTTATTAATTGGCATCAGTTCTTTGAACTATCATGAGAACTAAGTCAACTCTGTAAATCAGGAAAAATAGAGGACCCTTCTCTTACAGATTGGTGCAATCTACGTAACATTTAAACAATCTTGCAAGTTTATTTAATGCTAAGAGGGATTTAGTGTGGATAAAAATGGCAGTGTTTTTATTTATTTCTCTCTTAGAATAACTATTTTAGCCTCCTGTTGTCACCAGGAGCATTAGTCCATAATTACATTGTTGTCCTCCCTATAACAGTGCTATTAGTGTAGGAAGCGCAAGAGCCATATATAGTTGTTTGACATTATAAGTATTATTGGCATATGAATGGGTATTCTTGAAATTCCACATGGAAGTAGCAGATCTGCAAGGATGTCACAATCAACACATTTTTTGAAGGATGAATTAACAAGCTTAAACATTAAGAGGTAAATCGGTCTACTTCCCAGCAGCCCCAAAGGGTACGTTTTCTTGCTGACTGCTTCAGAACACTTCATGAAACAAATGTCAAACTTGTCAGGGCTGTCACCAAGAAAATGATCCGTGTGGCAAGGGTCTTTCACTGGGAAACAAACAGATGTCTTTTCTCAGCAAAAAGTGACAAAACCCTGCCATCTATCAAAAGAAATTTTTGTCTGCCTTTAATATCCAATAGTGAAGAAATACTTTGGTAAAAAGGCCTCCTTTCTTTGCAGTTTCACTCATTATGCACTCATTTGTCAATGATGCTTGATTTGCTGCCTGAGCAATTTGAATGTTTTTGTTGATCGTGAATTGCATGTAAACTTCTTACAAAAATTGACCTGCAATGTTAAAAACACAAATTAACACTTCAAAAAAAAAAAAGTCCAAAGCAACCTCTAAAATCCTTTCTTGAGCTTTACTGGCTCTAATTCTAATGCTTTTATTTATAATGATAAAAATATATTACTGTTATTTTGATTGTTTTGATGATGTTACACTGTAGCAGTTATGATGGATTATACTCTAGCATTTAGGGTTAAATGCCTTTTCCACCCCTCCATAATTCTTTTTACATCCAGATCACAGCTATCCTTATACAAAGGAAGAAGGAGATCGGATCTTGTTACTTATACAAGTATCTTAAAGGCATAGAAAGGCAAGATATTTTAAGACATGTCTTGGGCATAAAAGGAAGCGTGAAACAGTTTTTGCACCTGTCCTGGACAGAAGGCAATGTTAGGAGAGACATGCATTTACAAACCATACTTTATTACTCAGAAAAATTGAACAAGAAAAAGACTGGCATTGTATTAACAAAAGTTCATTAAATATGAAAGTAAAGCATGTAGGCACTTCCCAGTCCTCAGGGTTATTATTAAGCCTTTACATTTCTGTTTTTTACTTAGAGCATAATTGAAGGTTTCTAGGAAAACTAGATGGCCCAGCTTCTTAAACCAGTAAGTCTTATCAGTGTGGGAAGTTAGTAGGCTGTCCACATGATAAAGGCTCCATTCTTGCACACATTAAAGGATATGAGCTTGATAATGGCTTCTCGGCTGATGTTGCTTCCAACGTCTGCTTATTTCTGTTTTTCATACTGCTCTAGGAAGTCAAGATTGCCAGTGACTGCTGGTTAAGGAAGGATATTACGCTTTTCCTTAGTTTAGGCAGACCTTTCTTTCATTCAGTTTTTACCCCACTGTTTCAAATAGCTCAGAAAACATTTCTTGGATTCCAGCTATATACTAATTGTGCCCTGTTTGATGGTAGGGGGTATAAGATAAAAAGGATAAAGCCCTGCCTTGAGGAACATATAAGCAAATTCAATGCTACCAACAAAAATTTCTTGCCACCTTTACCTGCTGATTTAATGCTTTCTGTCAGTGTCTCACCTGAAGAAGGCAGTGGACACTGTAGAGTAATACTTACTTTTATTAGGATGTAATTAAAATATCTCTGGAAATGCTTGTCTAAAAGTGGAAACTACACGTTCATTAATAGATTTTTAAGAGTCAACAGAACATAGTATCTCTATTCAGTTAGAGATACATTGGAAAAAAGAAGTAAACAAAATACAGTGGCTTTTATGCTGAGAAGTGTATTAAAATTACATTGCCAAGATGATATTTGAAATACCATCCCTTGCATTCCACATATCTATAATATTTAGGTTGGTTGATAATATTGATAATTTCTCTACTTTCCTGATGTTGACAAAGTCTGAATCACAGATGCTACTGAATTATAGACAAAGCATATAAAGGAAGCTTTCTCCAACTTAATGTTTACAGGTGAAGTGTGGTTTTTCATGCAAAATAAATATGTTTACCTTGATTTGCATTTTCTCATATAATTATTTAATTGAACTGAATTTTGTTTTATAAGATAATAGAGACACAGGGTGATGCATCTAGTGATACTGATATTATTACTGTTGTCTAGAGATACTTAAGAAATTGCTACTCCTGCTTTAATTAACTCGGTAATGAGTTAGGAAGTGCTTTTTACTGCAGTTAATAAAAATGAAAAATCTTACTTGATAAATCAAAAATATTAGAAAAGCAAGAGTGCTTTGTACTTGGGTATTGTTGAAGGAACTAGTGTGATGAGATGGGTTTCAAATTGTGAGATGAAATATGTTTCCAGCCTCTCATTATTCATACTTTGGAGGTCACCATTTAATACTGAACACCAGGAGCACTTTATTTCTATGGAACCAGACATTATGATGTCACTTCACTTATTCACCATGTTCCACAGGATCCTGCTCTGAATTATGAGGCCACCCCCTAGAACTGAAACTGGAGAAGATTGTAAGCATTTCTATAGCCTGACATGCCCATGTTTCCTATTTTAGAGCTGACTGATCTTCAGATAACATATGGTGGTACAAGTAATTGGAAAATTGGCAGACCTGTCAAGAAAGTATGCTAGATGACACAAAAATGCCATGCTTGGAGCACACAGTGTCTCAGAAGTTAAATTTATTGTTTTCATCAAACAGTGAAGTAAAAAGATCTGATTCACCCCTTCAAAAGGACACTTTGTAGTGGCAGGCATGATTTCAAACTAAATTTTTAGGTAGCTGATAAAATAAGTTGCTTTAAAATATATCATAGAAATATTTAGTCAACATGTAGTATAAAATAGCACCCACTGTAAATATTTAAATGTTACATAATTTTACCATTTTTTTTTATAGCCTTTTCCGTAGGATTACGGGAATCACAATAGTCAATTCTTCAGAGAATTAGTGTTAAAATGTATTAAGTATAGCTGATAAAATGCCCTAAAGTTTATATTTTAATGTTTTCTAAAATTTATTTCACAGGAAGATGAAAATGAAGCTGAAAGAAAAAATATATCTCAGGAGCTCAGCATGGAACAGAAAAATCCAAAGAAATAAAGGATTTTCTGTAGTGTTTTGAAAAGTTTGCAATTTATGTAGTAGCAGATAAAATTTCTAATTGTAAAATGTTAAATTGTAAACCCTTAATCTGCAAAATGTTCTGAATAAAGTTGTTGAAAATGAAATAGGAGCTTGCATTTGAAATTTGTATGTTTTTAGAGCAATTTAAACTTTTATATAAAAGTTAGGCCTTTAAAATATTTTTTTAAAAATTCTTAACTGAAATTTGAGCATAGCAGAATTTCTCTCTTATCTGTAACCTAAGGTTAGCACATCTGGATGACCGGGAGTGGAAAAAATAACTCTGAGAATCCTTTATCCCCTTACTAGTCTCTGTTGTCTTCTTCAAGGGCCTTAACAGAATACCAATTATTTTTATAAAGGAAAGCCAGCATAGTTCGAAAGTGAACAGGCAACATGTGCATGTGAAACATTTAAAATCATCCAATGACCCAAAATTAAATACCATTTTCTGATTTCATCTTAGATACCAACTAGATACCATGTAATACTCTAGGACTGTAGGTAAAAGCTAAAAAGAAATGATAATTTAACATTTTCTATGGTAGAAGTAGGGCAATGACTTTTTTTTTTAATTGAATTATTGGGGATGACATTGGTTAATAAAATTATATAGGTTTCTGGTGTACAGTTCTACAGTGCATCATCTGAATATTATATTGTATGTTTACCACACCAAGTCAAGTCTCCTTCCCTCACCATTTATCCCTCCTTTACCTCCTTTACCTCCTCTCACCCTCCTTCCCTCTGATAATCATCATACTGTTGTCTTTGTCCCTGAGTCTGATTCCCTTCACCTGTTCTCGTCCAACCCCAAGTTCCTCCCCTCTGGCGCTAGGGCCATGACTTTTAATTCATAAAATATTTACTAAGGACCTGCTATGTTCTGTGCCCTTCACACTTGTCCTGAACATTTCAAGAACAGTCCCCTACCTGTTTGTTTGTCCTAAGAATTTTGTAAAATTTCTTTGATTACCATCTTTATCAATTCTCAGTAACCAGCCATTTTTCTTTCTCTGGCTCTAATTCCCAAGCTATCACTTGACAACTACAGCAGGAGCAAAGAATCTACTTGCTATTTGCAGAGACAGATGTTTTTGACAAATGTCTTTGTTTGATTATTTAAGGCAGAGTTTCTTAAAATAAGAGGCAGAACTTGGGAAGGCTTATAAGAGAATGTCAGAAATACAACTTGCCTGTGAGAATGGAATCCATGTACTTGCCCTGGAGCCATAGTTTTATCACATGCGCCTGACAAGCTCAATAAAGGTGTGACAGGGGGACATGCTGGCAGCTATGATACAGTGAGCGGAAACAAGAAAACTGCAACTAGACAAGATAGAAAATTCATTCCCGTGTAAGCCCCAAATAATGCAACATAAGTGGATATCAGGAAAACAGCTATAGCCCACAGACTGGACTCCCTCGAAGAATCTGGGAGCAAAGACTTGGAGACAAAGAAAAGTCTGAGAAGTCAGGTCAGAGTCTGCAGAGGGCTTTTGCAATAAGCAAATACAAATTAATTTGACTTTTCCTCCTATTTTTTCTATTTTTGAAGTAGATAGCAATCTATTTCAAAATGCGCATGTTTACACAAATTGGAATTACATTTAATAGTGTCATTTTAAAAAAGAAGCAATAATACATGATTTATATAATAGCTGACTTATATTTACTTTTGCAGGCACTGTGTTAAACGCTACTTAGTATGCATTATACCACTAATCATCCCAATTAGCATATAATATAGTTACTATTACCCTTCCCATTTTACCAATGATTCATCAGAGGCTTAAACAAGGGAATTAAGTTAACCAAGGTTACGTAGCTTGTAACTAACAGAATAAGACTTCAAACCCAAGCAGTCTCACCCTAGACTATCACATTTTGTCTGTGGAATACTGAATGCCATGCCCCTTTTCAATCGACTGCTCTCCACCTTTTTCATTAGTGCCTCATTCATTATCTGCTACCTTTCCTTTAGTTATTTCTTTCCCCTAGCTTCTTAGCCATGCTTAATTCATTTTGAAGACTGGCTTGGGTGAAATGAGTGAGACAATTATAACTACCATCCTGCTCCAAAACATGAAAATCCTGCTTTATCTTTTTTTACATTGAGTCATGACGGAACAACAGGTATGAAAGCCTCTTACTGCTTTCTATGATTTTGCAATGATTTTATGGCCATATTTTTCAGTAGACGGTTTATTCAGTTATTAGTATGGTGTCATCTCAGCTGTTCATTCTTTAATTTCTAAAACAAGTTTTGAGTATGGGAGGCAGAGTCACACTCCGCTACCCTGCAGGCCTTTTAAATATTCATATTTAACTGATATGATACCTTTAAACATTGAAAACCCCAGTTTTCCTTCAAAGCCTTTTTTTCCCAAAAATATACCTCTTGATTTAGGATAGTGAGTAATAGGGTAGAATGACTGTAAATTTCCTTTAGGAAATTTCTCATATGAATTTCTCAGGTTTTTAGAGTCCATATATTTATACCATAAGTTTACACATATAAATCTTGTTATAATGCTACAAAGTTGCCCACATTATGTGACTGTGATTAAGCTAATCACTTGAGTCAAATTATGAATATTATATATTTTATATTACATAGAATATTACATATTGTTTTAGCGCGTAACAAAATACCCCAGGCTGGGGGGCCTAAACAACAGATATTTATTTTGTCAGAGTTCTGGAGGCTGGAAGTCCCGGATCAGGTCCAGCAGGTTTTTGGTTCTGGCGAGACCCCTCTTTCAGGCTTGCTAATCACGGCCTGGCCGCGTCCTTGCAGGGGCCTTCCTCAGTGTGTGCATGTGGAAAGGAAGCAGGCAAGCTCTCTGCTTTCTCTTCTCATGAGGACAGTAATTTTATTGGATCAGGACCCTCACCTAAGACCTCATTTAAACTTAATTTCTCCTTACTCCAAATATAACCATACTGGGTGGGGGTGCAGTTAGAGCTTTTACCTGTGAATATGTGTGGGGCACATTCAGTCCCTAACACATTATTTAAGTAAATCCAAATGCCCCTGTTATAATAATTCTGAGTTATATGTTACGGAGCACTGCAGCGAAGTCCCAATGAAAACTCTATGGTAATATGGAATATATATATATATTTAGGATCCTTAGAAAAGCTAATAATTAGAACATAATCTAAAAATTGATTTCTAAAGAAGATAAACCACTGCACAGTTCTACGTACCTGTTTTCTCTCTATATCCCCATTACTTAATTTTTAGACCTATCCTAGGTGTAACATTGCCACTAGAAGTCAGTCTGTAACTAAAAATATAAAATATCTAAAGGACGAAATTCCCTTCTGCTTCATGATTCCTGCATAATTTCCGTCCAGTCACCCAACGTGTATTGTTTTCATGTTAGTTACTGAGCTATAATTCTTCACACATCAAAGAATTTAAAAATAAAACAGCTTTTCATCAGTATTTTTCTCTTTCATATTTATGAACAGCATTTAAAAAATTTACTCAGCATTCTTTTTCCTTGGATCTACAGAACAAGCAGTAGAAATAGGAAAAGGTGTTATGTTGTTCTGTGATGCAAGGTGCTGGGCACTAATATGCCCAAATTCTTAAATTCATTCAACAGAACGTTCTTGGGACCTACTATATGCACTGCATTGTCCATCATTGAGGATTCAGTAACAGACAAACTTCCTCTGCTGTAACTGTCTTGAAATTCCTAAAAAGGTTTAATTTTTGAACAAGGGGGCTCATAGAGTTATTTTGCAATTGGCTTGCAAATTGCATAACAGGTACTGCTAACATGCTTTTATCGTTAAATCACTTTTATTGGAATTTACATACAAAAAAGTACCCATTTTAAATGTGCAATTCAATAAATTTTGTACATATCTATGGAATCACCAGTCCAATTTAGATATAAAGCATTTCCATCATTCCCAAAAGTTTTCCTGTGAAATTCTGTAATCCCTAACCTATCCCTGCTATAGCCACTGATCCACTTGCTTTCTTACTAGTTTTGCTTGTTCTAGAGTTTTTATATAAATGGATTTATTTTGTATGTCCTATTTATTTATTTATATTTAGAGAGAGGGAGGGAGAAACATCAGTGTGTGGTTGCCTCTCAAGCGCCCCCTACTGAGGACTTGGCCCGCAACCCAGGCATGTGCCCTCACCAGGGAATCAAACCAGCAACGCCGTGGTTCGCGGGCCGGCGCTCAGTCCACTGAGCTACACCAGCCAGGGCTGGATATGTCCTTTTGAGTCTGGCTTTCTTCACTCAGCATAATATTTTAGATTCATTCATGTTATTGCATGAATCAGTAGTTTATTCCTTTTTATTGCTAAGTACTTTTCAATTGTGTAAATATACCACACCTTGTATATCTATTCACCTATTGCTGGACATTTGAACAGACATACAAAAGAAGATATACAAATGACCAGTAAGTACAAGTAAACATGATCAATATTGTTTAGTTATAAGGAAAAATGCAAATTAAAGCACAGTCAGTTACCACTCTATACCCACTAAAATATCTATAATGGTGTTATCCAATCCAGCCTATTAAGCACTAATAGGGCTAGTTCCAATTGAGATGTGCTGTAACTATAAAATACATGTCAGAATTTGGTAAATTAGCATGAAGAAAGCTAAAAGAGCTCATTAATAATTTTCTCTAATTACATACTGAAATGATAATATTTCAATAGATTCAGTTAAGTAAAATATGTTATTAAAATAAATTTCAACTATTTTCACTTTTTATTATGGGTCATAGAAAATTTGAAATTACATATGTGGTTTCATTTCTACTGGACATAATTAGTCCTAGGCTATAATTTAAAGTCTGATAAAAATTTATACAAAGGACTCAGACAAGCCATGTCCAGACTATAAACCCATGGAAATTGTGAAATAATTACTGTGTATTGTTATCAGCTGCTAATGTTGTGGTAACATTTATGCAGCAAAAGAAAACTAATAGAGATATCACATAAAAGGTTGAGAATAGGTTGCTACTTTTGGCAAGGCTGGCATGCAGCCAGCAGCGATCACCAAATCAGTCTTTAGGAATAAACACTAACGTTATTGAGTCCATACATAACCACTCCCCCTGCAGAATGGCCATTTTGTTCATGAGTCTATTGATAAAGCAATGATGTGGCATGGAAAGAAGCTGACTGACAGCTAAACAAAATTGTCATTTTGTCTTCCTGATTATTTCTGCAAGTATAAAATGGTACACCACTTTGGAAAAGAGTTTGGAAGTTTCCTATGAAATTAAACACACCCTTATCCTTGACCGTTGTAGTTCAGTGGGTTGGGCATTGTCCTGCAAACTGAAAGGTCACCAGTTTGATTCCGAGAGAGGGCATATGCGGGGTTGCAGGCCAGGTCCCCAGTTAGGGGCACATGAGAGACAACAGATTGATGTTTCTCTCTCACACTGATGTTTCTCTCCCTCTCTTTCTCCTTCCCTTCCCCTCTCTCTAAAAACAAATAAGTAAAATCTTTAAAAAAAATAAACATACCCTTAATTTATGACCCAGTAACTCCACTATAGATTTTTATTTTTTATTTTTCTTTATTTTTTTATTGTTGTTCACATACAGTTTTGTCCATTTTCCCCCTCCACTCCCCCACCTCCCCATCCCCCACCCCACCATTAATCCCACCCCTCCCTTGGCTTTGTCCGTGAGTCCCCCGTATATGTTCCTTGACCACCCTC
>PVJD01004586.1:0-133187 GCA_004026545.1 Mormoops blainvillei | reverse complement strand
GAAAAAAATTTGCAACAATGTAACAATTGAAGAGTTGATATTTTTATTGTAAAATGAGGTATTACACTCTGAGGAAAAAACAAATGTTCTAATAGAAAGTAGGCAATGAATGTGAACAACGGATTCACCAGAAAAAAAAATACAGATGGCCAATTAACATTCAAAAATATTCACACTGAAGAGTAATCAAATAAATTAAGAAGAAATGCCCACATTCACTTATCTAGACAAACTGAGTGCTTTCCTACAAAACTTCTCCTTGTATAAATGACTATGATCTTTCATGGGGAAATTTATCAATTTACATCAAAAACTTAAAATATGTATACTCTTTGGCAAACAATTCTACTCCCAGGAATTTATTCTTAGGAAATAATCTAGAGGAACTAGCAATGTACAGCAATGTATATTTCAGTCTTACTGATAATAGGAAAAACTGGAAATAATCTAAATGTAGGTGATTGAGTAAATAAATGTTAGGACACCATGCAATGAAATCCTATAAAGCTATCAAAATGATAATGAAATATTTTATAATTCATTGACATGAAAAGATCTTTACAACATATTGTTAAATCATAAAGTTACAAGACAGCCTGTGTCAAATGAGCTCTCAGATATAAGAGGTAGTGTTATACAGGGGTCGAGGCCAAAGCTTCAGCACTGGACAGACACCTGCACTTAGTGCTCTGGGTTCAGACACTTCCTGACTGGAAACTTGGGCACATTATGTAATTTCCCCTAAGCCTTAGTTTCTCATCTATAAATTCAAGATAATAACAGTACCTACTCTTTAGGGACATTGTAAAAATTCAATGAAATAACTTAAGCAAAGTTATCAGTAATGGCAAAGAAAATTATCTGAAAAATTACTAAAATTTTAATAATAGTTGCCTCTGAATGGTGGGTTATAGTGTGATTTATGCCTTCTATATTTTCCATATTTAATTAAACTATATATGAATATATTAAAATTTCCTTACAGAAATAGCAAAGCAATTTTTATGTATTACATGCAAAGAAAAAAATAAAATATTTTTGTATTATGACAAAAATATTTTGTAAAATATTTTGTATTATGTATTGAAATTATGCAGTGAGGATTAATTTACTTACTATCTATGAAACTTTAATAAAAAAATTGCCAGAACAAAACACAGATTGCCAGGATACAAACTAAAATATAAAAGCAATTAATATCTGGTTGATAGAATTCTAGTTGACCTTTTCTTTAGTACAATTTTTCTCCATTTTCTAAGCTCACAACAAAGATAATACTTGTATAATAAAAAAATTATAAAGAAATATCATGATGTAGATTATTGCCATTAAAATAGTCCCACAAGCAGTTTAGTAAGTGAAAAAAAAACAAAGCTACAAAACAATATGTTATGATTTCAATGTTAAAATATGCACATACTTGCCTTGGTTCGTGTGGCCCAGTGGACTGAGCACCGGCCTGAGAACCAACAGGTCACCAGTTCGATTCCCAGTCAGAGCACATGCCTGGGTTGCGGGCCAGGTCCCCAGTAGGGTTGCATGAGAGGCAACCACACATTGATGTTTCTGTCCCTCTCCTTCTGCCCCGTTTCCCCCTCTCTAAAAATTTATAAATAAAATCTTTTTTAAAAAAAATATGCACATACTTTGTAAGAAACAGTGAAAGCCCATACACCAAAATATTAGTAGTGCTTATCTTTGAGTAGTAGAATTATGGCTAATTTTTGTTTTATATTGTGTTTTTTTTGTGTGTGTTTTCAAATACTCTCATTGATCATGAATTTTATAATGAGATTTTAAGGTAAATGTTATTAAATAAATTTAGAAAAGTTAGAAGTACATAAATGATAGAGTAAGAAATTATTTGGGTTGGAACCCATAGGCCTTCATATTAGAAAATCAGATAGCATGGTAGAAAAATAATGTGGTTCCTATAACTGGAACGTAAAAGGAAACAGAGAAAAAAATGCCTTCTGAATGTATGTAGGAAAAAATAAGGCTCTAGTAAGTCCAACACCTGTGTAGGCTGTCTACCCTCCCAGGCACTTGTACCTAAATGCTGCTGTGAATTAGCAAAACTAAGAATTTACAATGCTGACATCTCTCTTCTCTAGGTCACTGACATGTTTCCTTCCTTCCTGTAGAAACGCCTTTCCAGGGCCCTAGACGCATGCCACGACTCTTGGCATTTCCTTCCATCTCCTGACTCCTGAATTAAGTGAGAACCAGCTCTATTCATCAAAACAGGCTTCATTTTAAAGAAGGTATGTGCCTCACATTTGGCTCTCATTTCTTCAAATTCCTGGCTTCTGCTGCTGAGACTGTTCTAGACCAAGAAGTGAGTGCCAGCCAAGGCCAGATTCTGCTCCCACCATGAGTATGGAGCTGTACCAGTGTGCACCTAGGTGCCTTTGCAGTCTTGAGCCTCTCAAGGATACTTTTTCTGGTGCCAGAAATAGTTCTCCACCTCTGCCTATTGGTGATCACTTCCCGAAGCTTTGAGTAAGATCCCCTCTCAGCGAGAGTCCCAGCCATAAACTCCTGCCTCCTTAATCCTAGTCCCCTGTGAGACCACACCAGGTGCTAATCATGCACAGTTATGAAGAAACTATCTGACCAGGGCCCTGAATCATGCGTGTAGCTGCGCAAGCTTCTCGCCAGGCCCATGCAGAAAGGGCAGTCCTGGCAAATGCTCATTTTTTATTGCCAGTTCATGCTGGCCCCAAATCCCATCAGGTCTCTTGCTCCAGCAGCTGGGCTAGGAAATGTGGACTCCCCAAGGAAATACTTTTTTCCTTCTGATTTAAGAATATCCCAAGCACTAATAATAAAGCAGAGAAGAGATGAAAAAATAACACCATTACTGGAGCTAACCAAAGCCAAACGTTCCCAGAGATAACAGACATGGAAAATAACCTCTCAGCCCACTTCCATTTATTGTTTAATGACTTTATTCCTCCCACCGAATTTCCTGCAGAATCAGTATTTCTATAAAATATCCATTTTGTTCTAGATCCACTTCTGAGTTCCTTTATCTTTGCAATGATGGACAGAAACCTTGAGCTCCCCCTGGAGGTAGGAGTATGCCTAGTAAGAGTCTGGACCGTGGCTCTTGACTCATTCCATTCTGTTCATCCCGGCAGCAACCTTAGTTAACTTGGTTGTTGACTTTCACCCATTTCCAGTTAGCTTCTTCTGGCCTGTCTACAGCCGCCATGACACCTTACTTCGGGGTTCCATCCTATTTATATTTTAGCTACTCTATGCTTGATAATACAAAGTCTCCCTTGTCCTGCTGCATAAACAGCACAATCTGTTTTCCAGTTTTTCCTTCCATTTTCTTCTCTAACATGTATGATTTCTATTTGACATCTCTTCAACATGATCCCTTCCTTCATTTCCTTATTATTGCTCTTTGTATTACCTAGAATTCTTTTCCTCCCCTCGGCCCTTAGCTCTTTATGAAAATCTTTTCCATCCTTTAAAAGTCCAAAGTCCCAGGCCAGCTGCCCCACACCCACCTCTGAAATCCTGTAGAAGTGATTCACAAAGCACTTATGTATACTGTTTTCTATTTTAGTTATCTCGATATAGCTTACCTTCCTGTGTCCAACCAAATACCCAGCATGTCATGTCTAGCTTGCATAAGATAACCATTAGATAAATGTTGGAATAAGATGTTGAAGGATGATTTCAAACTTCTCATTTTCTTTTTTTTTATTGATTTTAGAGAGTGAGGGGAAGGGAGAGAGACACATTGATTTGTTGTTCCACTTATTTACACATTCACTGGTTGGTTTTTGTATGTGCCCATACTGGGGATCAAACCCACAACCTTGGCATTATCTGAACGTCATTCTAACCAACCAGGTTAACTACCCAGCCAGGGCCTCAAACATCCCATTTTCAAAGAATAAAGATAACTACAGTGTTAAAAAAAAGAAAGAAATTATGGAATTGTGCACCTGAAACTGTTATAATTTTGTTAACCAGTGTCACCCCAATAAATTTGATACAAAGGAAAAAAAAAACAAAAAAAGAAAGAAGGGAGGAGGAAGGAAGAAGAGAAAAGTGACAAGAAGATAAATGTCATGAGACTCACAATGTGTTGTGGAAAGCACTGGACTAAGGATCAGGAACCTTGACTCACCACTCACTTGTCTATTAATGAAATAAATGACCACTAAACTACTCCCTAAAGAACCAAGGCAGTGGGTTATATGAAGTCTGAAGTTTGTTGCCATGCTAAAATTGTATGACCATCTCCCCATTTGGGCACACTGATAACTGGTTAAACAAGATGGCGTCGGATGGCACCTGCCATGGAGCCTAGCATAATGTATATGTTAATAAGTGTTAGTTCCTCTTTTCTTCACACATAATGAAAACAGCTTGTAACATTCTCAATTTTAAGAAAGTTTGTCTTTATCCATTGAGGACAGATGTGTATAGGAATATTTGTCTCATAATATGGCAATAGAGAACTATACAACTTGTTTAATCAAAAATATTGCAGAAACATTTGTTTTCCCCTCTGGATGTGTACTTTATGAAAGAACCTTTTGGCGATTGGGTCTCTCAAGAGGCCGAAAATGTTTTATTATCATTGTTTCCTCTAACTCTTGCCATATGTCATTTCAGATATAAGTTTCCACTCTAACACTGGAGGGAAACTGAAAAAGAGATATGATAAAACATATTCTTAGTCAACCACATCACGGTGTGGAGGAGTAAGAAACTTTCCTCTACCTGCAATGTTCTTTTGGCTAGTCTATTTATCAAATAGATATAAGGCAGATTAGCAAGAGAAAATAACTGAATTCATACATACATATGTATGAGAACCACATACGTGAGAGTTAGAAATCCCATGTGTATAAAAGGTTCAGAGACAGAAAGAGGGACTGAGGTATATAAGACATCCTGAGCTAGAGACAAAGAAATGCTAGGGACTGTGGGAGCCTCACTGGGTCATTGCAGGAGGGTAAGAGCAGATGTTTAGTAAGTAGAAGTTTGCTTGTCCCTGAAGGTATGTCAAAAGAGGTTATCTCTGATAATCTCTTATTATGGACAGGGCCCTTAGTTCAAGTTCTCTTAGGTAGTTAAGGGAGGGACAGAAGTTTCTCTTGAGCCTTTTAGATCAAAATGATCCCCATACTACAGAAACACGTCTTGGGGTGATTCGTTCTGAACCCCCGCAACGATCTGGGAAGATGTGAAAATCACTTGACAAAGACCATTCTATATGGCAAACAGGAAGGATGGGCAACACTTGGAAGTCAATAAAATGGGAAAAGAATTTAAATAAGGTGTGCCAGTGAGGGTCTAAAATAAGTCACCCCGAGACGTGCTTCTGTGATGTGCAGATTATGTTGAGCTAAAGGCAACTTTAACTTTAGGCTCAAGAGAAACTTCTGTCCCTCCCTTCACCTAGAAGAACTTCAATTAAATTCTGCCCCAAAGAGATTATCAGAGGTAATTTCTTTTAACCTCTGTAGGGCAAAGCAGGTTTAGTAAAAAAATTCCTTTTTACTAAAGGTCTGCTCTTACAATCTGCCAAGGCACCTCATTTCATCCCCAGCTCAGGATGTCTTACACACACACACACACACACACACACACACACACACACACACACACTGCCTTTCTACAATATTTCTGAAACTCTCCTGCATGTGGGGGTCCCTGACACTCTCATGTACGTGGGATTCCCATGCATATTTATGTATTAGATGTGGTTATTTTCACTTGCTAGTCTGTCTAGTGTCTATTTGATTATTAGACCAGCCAAAAGAACATTGAAGACAGAGGAAAATTTGTTCCTCCCCCATAGCAGGAAAATAAACGGTTCCAGGGAATTAAAGTTTCTGGACAGTTGCAGATGTTCAGATCAATACATGTAGTAACAATTCATTTATCAAGGATTTTAGGCAAATGAGGAGTTCTATGTGTGGGACTTTTATTAGAGTTAACTAAAGTTTAGTTCTTCCTACTTAAAAAAAAGTTCATTTAATTGCTGTATTTATTATAATGTTTTCCTGGCTTATTTAAGAGATTTCCAAACTACCTTCTGCTCCTGGCCCTGCAAATGTGTGGTGTTCTTTTACAACTCTGTACCTTTGTGGGTGCGGGTCCCTCCTCCTACAGTCCTCTTCCTCCTCCCTCATCCTTTAAAACCTATGTTACATCTCGGCACTACGTGTCTATGTTACATGTTTAGCTCCAGTCAGCAAAGTAAATTGCTTCCACTGTCATCCAACAGTCTTGGCTCATCCCTCTAGTATTTCTAAAATCACTAGGACCCCAACTGAGTGAATGGCAGGTGCACCCACTTGGAGGTCATCGTGGGAAGGAGGAGGAAACTGATTAGTACAGCAGTAATCAATTATGAGAAGTTAGGGCCCTTTCTTTATTGAGCATCTAATACTATTACCTGTTTTTTTAAAAAAATTATGAAATGCTTTCTTCTGATGCTGTTCTGACTATATTCTGAGAGGTTCTTAATAGAAACCAAATTGTGGGAGGTGGTGGAAATCTAGAAGAGGAAGGTGTTGAAGGAGGAGAGTAAAGATAAGGAATTCTCAAGCAAGAAGACTGTGCAAGAAGCAAGGTCTAAGTTTACCCACTCCCACATCTTCACTTAGTTATCCTCCTACAGTTCTTCAGATTTCAGCTCCCTCAGGAACGTGTGTCATACTCTTTCCGATGAGAACCATCATAGCATATGATACCTCCCACTTACAGCAGTTATCTCTCTGTACATGGGATTCTCTGTTGGATGACTGTTTCCACGACCAGACTTATGGGAGTAGGGCCTTATACCTAGTTTTGCTAATCACTGTGCCCAAGGTCCTAGCACAATGCCTGGCACATAATGAAATTTCAATATTTGTAGGACAAATTGATATTGTGGCATAAAAGGCAATAGGGTGAAGGGAACTGAAGCAAGTTTAAAGCGGCTGGCAGTATCGCAAATGATCAGTGTGGTGTGATTGCCAGAATGAACAAGGGTGTAAAAGGTTTTTTCCTCCTGACACCATACATGGTGATGTCTTTTCTAAAACTACTTCCAACAATTCAATGCAATTGACTCTAACTACCTGGAGTTAGCATCAGATCCTAAAGCTAAAGGGCTTGCTCCACAAGACTTCGCCCACTTGGGTGCCAGTTACAAGTCCCAGGCTACTTGTGATTCTGACCCACCAGATATAAATCAAAGATTCCCAAAACACTCTCCTTGGGTTCAATATTTGGCTAAAATGGTTCCCAGACCTTAAGAAGCCACTTTACTTATTTTTACCGGTTTATTATGAATAACAAGAGTGAACGGTCAGATGAAAGGGGTACATAGGGCAAGGTCTGGAAGGGCCCCAGGTGTGGCAGCTTCTGTCCCCATGGAGTTGTGGGGGATGCTACCCTCCCAGCACCTCCATATGTTCACCGTCTGGAAGCCCTCTGGATCCTGTCATTTAGGGTTTTTTATGCAGGTGTCCGTTACCTAAGCATCACTGATGAAATCACTGGCGATTGGTGATTAAACTCAATCTCTAGCCTGTTTCCTTTCCCAGGAGGTGGGGCTGAAAGTCCTGAGCTTTTAACCAAGGTTTAGTCTATCACCCTGCACCCATCCTGAAGCTATCTTGAGGTTCACCAAGAGTGATCTCATTAAAAGACACTCATATCGCCCTTATCACTTAGAAAACACCAAGGGTTTTAGGAGCAAGGAACAAAGACAAAAACAAATGTTTCTATAATACTACAAGATTGGAATGAATTTAAAGGTGTAAATTTAAGGGTATATACAGTTAATAAATAGTTTGTAATGCTGATGCTAACAATGTTGTTAACCAAGATTTCAAAGGTAATAAGTCATTAGGTCACACTTGCGCTTCATTGAAATTTATTTTCCACTATTCTCTTCAATAGGCAAATAAATGACATTAGCAGGTCTTTACTCCGTAATTATAGCACTCTCCTCCCCACTTCATCTAGCCCCAATGCCATCTTACTCTGAGTCATATATTTGATAATTAGACATTACAGACACTCATGAGAATGTGTGACTGAACTAAATATTCTGGCACTGTGGTAGCTTTTTAAGGAAGAGAGGGGTAGATGTCTTTTAACAACGTTAGGCTCCACACGAGAATACTTCTTCTCTTCTCAAACACATAACAAAACTCTTAACGCTTAACAAAAAATGCTTTTCAGTCCAAATTGTAAATAAGTTGATAACATAAGGGAATAAATCAAGCCTTGTCAATATACACAGTCCAGCTCAAAATAGCTGCTGACTGGGTTATAGATAGCAAATCACACATAATCTATTAATTGAGTCATCCAACCATTTATTCCCTCAAGTGTTTGTTGAAATCCTTATCTATAATAAAGTGAAAATAGGAGACCTATACAATATAAAATGAACTCAACATACAACCTACTCTCAAGAATTTCCCAATTTTGTTATAACAAAAGATTAAAGAATACATTATAGAACAAAATTTATAATTAAATACTAAGGTAAAAGAAACAGCCCTGACTAGTGTGGTTCAGTGGGTTGGGTGTCATCCTGAGAACTGAAAGGTCACCAGTTCAATTCCCAGTCTGGGTTGCAGGCCAGGTCCCCAGTTGGGGGCATGACACAACCAATGAATGTTTCTCTCTCACACATCGATGTTTCTCTCCCTCTTTTCCTCCCTTCCTTTCTCTCTCTCTAAAAATAAATAAAATCTTCTTTAAAAAAAAAAAGAAAAAACATTCTACCAAAGGGTGGAGAAAAAGTCAAATCAGATTGGAGGATTAGGAAAGAGTTCCTGGAAGTTAATTTTTAAAGGTTGAGTTAAATGAAAAGGTTGAAATAGAAAGGAGAGATTTAAATAAAATATACATATATATTTTATAATATTTCCTGATTCTGAGCTATTTTTATATGTATATGGATATTTTATATGTTTGTATAAAAATAGTTCACAATCAGGAAACTACAAGTAATTCACATCAAACCTTTACTTAAAAATTTTCAACTTATGAACATTTATAAATACAAAACTCTCCTCCAATCTACACCAGCCGAAAAAGGTGTATTGACACCTTTAAACATGCTAGAAGGATGACCTGACTTGTGTGGCTCAGTGGACTGAGTGCTTGCCTGAGAACCAAATGGTCACCGGTTCAATTCCCAGTCAGGGCACACGCCCGGGTTGCAGGCCAGGTGCCTGGTAGGGGGTGCGTGAGGGGCAACCACACATTAATGTTTCTCTCCTTCTCTTTCTCCCTCCCTTCCCCTCTCTAAGAGAAATAAATTAAAATATTTTTTAAAAAATGCTAGGAGTTGATGGTCAGGTGAGTTCATTTTAGTGCCAATTGGCATGCCCAATCAATTATTCCTTAACATATTTAACTATTCCATTGGGTTATTTTGTAATCCATTTAATCGGTTCCTTAACTGGAAGCAAAGCAAACTCAAATGTCTCATGAGTGAAGCTGGCAGGGCAGGGATCAAGGTGAACTAGGTGTGAGATGTGAGTAAACTGCCTGTCCATCTACAGGGGTGAGCGGCCCAAGGCACCAGCTAATTTTGTTTTGCCAGAAAGCAGCCTCAGTGTTGCCATGCCTTTCCTCTCTCAAGGCAAACCAGAAACCTCCTTCAGTTTTGAAATGTTGATGCCAAATTCAAAATTTTTAATTTTATGCAGGCCAAAAGGCATAAAAACTTAAGCAGGCTGAATTCAGTCTGCTTGCCAACACTTTGTGACTTTCGATCTTTTGGTATTTGATATGTTTGTGTTTAGTTTTTAATGTTTTATAAAAATACAAATTTATTGATCCTTCAAGAAAGAACAAACACAGCTACGTGTTAACAGTGTTAGTAGAAAGAGACAAACAAAAATAGATGTAGTAAAAAATTCAATGCAGCATTTAATTCATTTGCATATAAAAGTAACATTACTCTTAAAGTAGTATACCTAGGTTGCAGGTTACATATCCAGTTGGGGCACATACAAGAAGTAACTGATCTATGTTTTTCTTTCACATCAATGCTTCTCTTTCTCTTCCTTCCCCTCTCTCTAAAATCATAAACATGTCCTCCGGTGAGGATTAAAAAAAAAAGAATAGGTGGTGCATATATACAATGGAATATGACTCAGCCGTAAAAAAAGAATGAAATCTTTCCGTCTGCAACAACATGAATGGTCCTAGAGGGTATCATACTGAGTGACATAAGTCAGACAGAGAAAGACAAATGCCATGTGATTTCACTTATATGCGGAGTTTAAAAAGCAAAATAAAACAAACAAGTGACTGGAAGCAGACTCATAGATACAGAGAACATTTTAATGGTTGCCAGAGGGGAGGGGTATAGGAGGAATGGGTGAAAAAGCTGAAGGGATTAAAAATTACAATTTGGTAATTACAGAACAGTCCATAGGGATATGAAATATAGCATAGGGAATATAGTCAATTATATTGTTATAACTGTGTATCATGTCAGTTGGGTACTAGACTTAGCAGGTAGATCATTTCATAAGTTATATAAATGTCTAATTATTATGTTATACTCCCGAAACTAATATAATATTGTATGCCAACTGTAATTGAAAAATAAAATTATTTTTAAAAAATTGAAAACAACAAACATATATACTTATAGGACAAATTGTTCAGTAGTAATGACAATTCTAAAGAACAAAGATCCAATCATGCACACAGCTGTGCCATCAATAATGGGTAAGAAGAATGAAAAGTGATTGTCAAAATGAAATGCTTTAAGAGTGTGCAGTGTCAACAAAAGAAATGTCCAAACCTGCAGAGAATTTATTTTTTTGATGGACCAAAGAATATTGTACGGGACAGGTTGAAGGACCATAGGACACAGAGTGGGACAGGAGAATGGGCCTTGGGTGAGCTTGGCCCTGGCTGGGTAGCTCAGTTGGTTAGAGCATTTTCCCGATCGATACACCAAAGTTGAGGGTTGAATCCCCCGTCAGGGCACATACAAGAATCAACAGGTGAATGCATAAATAAGCGGAACAACAAATAAATGTCTCTCTCTCTCTCTCTCTCTCTCTCAAATTAATTAAAAAATAAAAATATAAAAAGAAAGAGATTCTGCTTATGAATAATTTAGCTTGGGGGACACGTGTGGCACTGCTACTTAGCTGGCCAAAGGCTGACATCTTTGTTGAGAACTTCAAGTACAGGTATTTTGCATTGTCGATCCACGGACCTGGGGATCTAAAGCAATAAACAGGAGGCATGTGGCAAAGTTGGCACACTGACATGAAAACGGAAAGGCTCGATTGGTCTTTTCTCATTGTTGCCTGGAGGCACTGCTCTTCCTGCTCCCGGTGGAGCGATCTTTCCCTGCAACTCTGGCTTCCTTTTCCTGACCCAGTCGCTGAACGATTATAAATCTTTTTGTAATCAGACGGTAACCCAATGTTGAGAGTGTTAACTGGTACAACTTAACTAGAGTAAAATGTAACTTTAAAGGAGTGATTTAGCTCCCCTCTCCATTCTCTCTCCTAAGGAAAAAATTAGATACTGATATAAACATGTATGTGCATATATATGAAAAGATCAGAAACAATTTAAATGCTGAACAATTGAGATGTGGTTAAATAAATCAGAGATATCCTTAGGATGTAATACAATGCCACCATTAAAATGATGTGTTGGGGGAAAAATGAAAATATTCACCATGTGGTATTATAAAAATTGTGTACAAAACTATAACATGATAGCAATTTTATTTTCCAAATATGTATATATTCATGTTTGTGTGTACACACAAAAAAACCAAAAGAGTGGAAGACTCAAATATTTACTGTGGTTGTCTCTGGGTAGTAGGATTGCGGGACAGTCTTCTTTTTGGTTTTCTTGTATTTTCCAATTTATCCAAAATGTACATGTGTTACTTTCACTATTTGAAACAAATTTTCTTTTTTAAAAGAAAGATCAAAAAGTACTTTAGCTCTTCCTATTTTGTAGTTCCTTTTGACAAAAAAGCTTCACCAAATTCCCCAAGGGCTGGAGCAGAAGGCTATTTTCGTGGTGCCAACTGTGCCAACTCAAAACATTACTCACTAAACTTGTAGCTAGACCAAAAGTCTCAGTTCCCATCCTTTATGGGACACACTCACAAGAGGCCATGTGGAATCTTCTTACATTTTTTTTTTGTTGTTGTTCAAGGGTTTTTAATTATGGTGCCCCTGGGTTCTCAACAGCAATACCGAAGTCTTTGCCATCTCTTCCAGTATACTAGGTGGCCATGTGAAAACAGAATTTTTAAAACAATTTTATTTATTTACTTTTTTAGAAAGTGGGGAAAGGGGAGAGAAAGAGAGGGAGAGAAACATCAATATGTGAGAGATACATGGTTGCCTGTCACACACTCCCAGTTGGAGACCTGGCCTGCAACCCCAGCATGTGCCCTGACTGGCAACCGAGCTGGTGACCCTTTGGTTCTCAGGCCGGTGCTCAGTCCACTGAGCCACACCAGCCAGAGCATAAATGGAATTATTGACGGCCCTCAGTAATATCACAGAGTTTCTTAGAGAGGATGGCAAAAGAGACCCTTTTCGGATAGAGAAGAGCGTATCAGTTAGGAACATAGACTCTGCGGTGCAACAAACCTTAGTTAGAATCCTAACACTGAAAGGTACAAACTGTGTGACCTTGGGTGCATTACTTCCTTTCTTTGTGTCTCAATTTCCTCATATGTCAATTAGATCACAATTATATCTACCTTAAAATGTTTCTATGATGATTAAAAATGATAATGCAAGGAAATTTGACTTGAGGCTGTGAACACAATGCAATATACAAGTGATGTGTTATAGAATTGTACACTTGAAATCGATATAATTTTATTAAGCAGTGTCACCCCAATGAATTCAATTAAAAATGAAAAAACGATAATGCATGATAAGTACTTAGCACAGTGGCACATAGTTAGGAATCAATAATGCAAGCTATTATAGTACTATGATCAATACAATAGTTAAAAATAAGCATTATGAGATATCTAAAAAGGTACAGTCTCTTCTGGTTGAGAAGATTACAGAAGGCTTTGTAGAAGGAGAAAACTTAGATATTCTAAGATAAGGGGTAGAGGCATATCCATTCATGGCAACATCAACGCATAGAGGCAAGGAAGTCATGGAACACAGGTGCTAAACAGCTTTCCTGGAGCATCATATATATATAGAGAGAGTCTTTAGGAGACAAGAGTGCCAGAGAAAGAAATTTAGATTTAGCCTACGAATAATAAAGACTTTTCATCTATTTATTACAACCTTTTTCCCCAAGTAATTTTTGTAATATCACACAGGAATCTCTTTTTGCAATTCACCTGAGCATGTGTGAAAGTACCCCCTCATCCTTCTCATGACCCTCCACATTCTCTAGCTAAAATATAGTTCTGGCCATTGCTAAGTCAAAGTATCTTCTGGCCAAAATGTAAAGTGGTCTTCTGGGGTAGAGGAAGAAACTAAAAATAACAGAGTAAGAAAAGCATGGCCCTTTCTTTTTATAGCCATATAGGTACTTCGAAGCATCAGGGGAGATGAAAGTTAGTAAGGTTATGCTTGGTCTTGGTAAGTAGGATCATCTCCGGGATAAACATTTAAATGACACAAAAAATATATGTAGAAAAGAACAACAGTTCAGGTTGGGTAACAGCAGGTTTCGGGATTACTATTAAGCTACAGTAATCAAGACACTGTTCTGACTGGAGCTTGTGGCGTCAGTGGGCGCTTCATGTCCATGGAGACAGGCTGAGGTGGCCAAGCTTTGCGCCATAGCGCTGGGACACTAGGACCCTGAGGATGTTGCTTCCAGCCACTGTCCAGATTGTGAGTGAGAGGAAGCTGCAGCCCACCTGGGCCACTCTCACTCTGACACCTTCAGCAGTAAACAAGATACCTGGCTGGGTAGTTGGTTAGAACATCTGTTGGTTAGAACATCACCCTGATACTCCAGGGCTGTGGGTTTGATCCTGGGTCAGGGCACATATAAGAATCAACCAATTGCTCTGGCTAGTGTAGCTCAGTGGATTGAGTGCTGGCCTGTGAACCAAAGGACTGAGGGTTCGATTCCCAGTCAGGGTACATGCCTGGGTTGTGAACCAGATCTGCAGTAGGGGATGTGTGATAGGCAATCACACATCGATGTTTCTCTCCCTATCTTTCTCCCTCCCTTTCCGTCTCTCTAAAAATAAATAAAAAATAAATAAAATCTTAAAAAAAAAAAGAATCAACCAGTGAATGAATAAATAAATGAAACAACAATTTGATGTCTCTCTCTCTCTCTCTTTCTCTCCATGCCTTTATCCTTTCCTCTCTGTCTCTCTCTCAAATCAATAAAAAAATAAAATAAAATAAAACAAAACAAACCTTCTTAAAGATAAACCTGGCCCTGACCAGTGTGGCTCAGTTGGTTGGGCATCATCCTGCAAGGCGGCAGGTTGGAGAGAATCTCTGGGATGGGGTGCATGCCTGGATTTTGGGTTCAGTCCCTGATTGGGTAGGGGCACATGGGGGAGGCAGCCAATTGGTGTTTATCTCTCACATCAATGTTTCTCTCCCTCTCTTCCTTCCTTCCCCTCTATCTAAAAATTTTTTTAAATTTTAGTTTAAATAAAAATTTAATTTTTAATTAAAAAATATATAAGCCTTAACATGTAGGTGTGAAAATTGGTGTCCAAACCAGGGGTTGCAATGGCCTTTCTTATACTCTAGAATATATGAAGACAAGAGGAGATTCTGATAAAGAAGTCGTTCAAGATGGAGTCAGAGTGTTCATGGAAAAGAAAGAACAGCTATCACATTTAGGAACAAAAATGGAGTCTATTGAAGGCAAATTATCAACGGGGTTTGTGTTCGATAACCCAAATATCAAAGGAACCTTTGGCTGTGGAGAAAGCTTTAATAGTTGCCTCCTCAGGACTGCTCTGGTTATAAGCTCCAGGAAAGCATGTGGAAGCCCCGGGCTGACTGAAGAAATCATGTGACTGTCATGTGCTTAAGGTTTATAATGCATGGTTGCCTTATGAGGAAAGTAAAATGATACATTTTGAAAATTAAACCAGTGTGTTTAAAAAAAAGAAAGCAGACATTGTTCTATTGGTGAAAGAATAAATATACAGATCAATGAAACATGATAGAAAGCCCAGAAGTAGAACCACACATGTATGGTCAGTTGATTTCTGACAAAGGTATCACAGCATTCAACAGGGAAAGAAAAGTTTTTTCCAACAAATGGTATTGTAATCACTAGATATACACATGAAAAAAATTAAGCTGTAATCCCTATCTCACACCATACATAAAGATTAACTCAAAATGTTATACAGAGAGACATAGGGAGATCACCATGGGAAGACAGGAGTTATGCTGCCACTGTCAAGGAACACCAAAGATTGTCAGCAAACCACCAGGCATTAGGAGAGAGACACTGAACAGACTCTCCCTCACAACCTTTAGAAGGAACCAACACTGCCAACACCTTGATTTCAGACTGCTACCCTCCAGATTATGAGACTATAAATTTCTGGGGTGGGGTGGGGGGCATTTGTTTCAGGCCTCAAAAAGATCACATAGATGTAAATGTAAAAACTAAACTATAACACTTTTAGAAGAAAAATTTTGTGACCTGGGGTAGGATTTCATATACAGAACAGAAAAAGGAAGAAATTATTTTAATATGGAATTTCATTAAAATTCAAAACCTTTGCTATTTAAGAGACATCATTAAGAAAGTAAAAAGACAGTCATAGACTAGAGAAAACATTTAACATACTCGTATATTAACCAAAGGACTTGTATCTAGAACATATGAAGAACTCTTACAACAACAAAAAAAGTAGGCAGTCTAAAGGAAAAAAATGGACTGAAGACTTGGACAGATACTTCACCAAAGAAGATATATGGATAACCAATAAGTAATCAACATTATTAGTCATCAGGTAACTGCACATTAAAATCATAATAAGATACCACTACATACCTACTTAAATGGCTAAAATTAAAAAGACTGAAAATATCAAGTGCTGAGAAGGATGTAGAACAAATGGAACTCTCATAAATTGCTAGTGGTAATAAAAATATGATACAACCACTTTGAAAATGGTTTGATAGCTTTTTTAATATTGTTTACTTTGTTTAATTGATTTTTAGAGAAAGAGAAAAGGGGAGAGAAAAAGAGAGAGAGAAAGAGAAACATTGATTTGTTATTCCATTCATTTATGCATTCACTGGTTGAATCTTGTATATACCCTGACTGCAGATCGAACCTGCAACCTTGGCGTATAGGGACAACACTCCAACCAACTGGGTTACTTGACCAGGTCTTTGGTAGCTTCTGATAGTTAAAAACACACTTGGCATACTATCTAGAATTCTACTCCTAGGCATTTAACCAAGAGAAATTAATGCATATCTACACAGAGACTTGTCCACGAATGTCCATAGTAGCTTTATTCATAATAGTTCCAAACTGTAAATAATCCAATTGGTCATCAACAGGTAAATAGATAAACAATTACTTTTACACACACACACACACACACACAGTGAAATACCCAGTAACAAAAAGGAACAAATTACATATGCATGCAACATGGATGAATTTCAAGAGGTATGTATGTATAAAAGTGTACATACTGTGTGACTCCATTCATATACAATTCTGGAAAATTTAAATTAATCTACAGTGGCAGAAAGGAAATCAGCGATTGCTGGGGATGGAGGCAGAGGATACCCCAGATGACTACAAAGGGCAACTTAGGGAACTTTTGGGATCATTGAAATGTTCTGTTACCTTGGTGACAAGTATCAATACTCATTGAACTCTATACTTTAAATAAGTGCAGTTTATTGTATATAAATTATACCTCAGTAAAGTGTGAGAGATACTATGTACACCAGGTACAGTGCTAAAGACTTGTGTAACACACAGATGATAAAGTATTACTGTTCCCTAGGCTTCACAATTGAAAATAATCTCTGCAATGTTTTCAGTAAAGATGGAATTGTGTTTTTTTTATGCTGCTCTCTCCTAGTTCACCTATCGAACACATATTTATTGAGTTCCTACTGTGTGCCAGGCACTTAGCTCAATGTTAGGAGTACAGGGGCAGGCAGACAACCTTCACAAGGTGCCTGATCTCACAGAACCTACAGTTCACTGGTGGAGCTAGCAAAGCCAACTGCAAACCATGATGATGGTTTCTGTGATGGAGACAATGTAGAATGTCAATGAAGAGCATTTGAGTGGTTGGCAATGGTTTCCTGGAGCAAGTACCATCTTAGTTCCTATCTAAAGAGTGAGTTTTAGTTAACCAAAATACAGCTAAGTGTCACCCCAGAAATGCTCCCTTTTAGTAAAGACAGTGAAATCCAGTATGTTCAGCATATGCTTTTTTAGACTAATGTTTCCCCAACTAATCGGCTTTTCAAAATGGGTTCAATTTATCCATGCATTTAGTTTAATACCCAAAACACATATGTGTGTTAACCAAAATCCTGGTGGGTTTTATTACTGACACCCTTACCCAATTTTGTACATTATAGCTTGTTATACTATTCATAGCTTACATTTTAAACTTAATTTTAGGTAGTTTTATTATAGACTCACACATTATTTATTGAAAAATACTCTGATACAATTAACTTCACTGTCAAATCAGAAAAAAAAGAGGGAAAGTAATAGTCTATATATAAGACATGGTAAAAAAGTAAACTTTTAAAACCTATCTCTTCCTCTAAAAGAGAGTAGAGGGTAGTTCTTAATGAAGAGTGTTAGCCACATCCTAAGATGTTTGGAAATCTGAGAGATGGTTTTGTGGTTTTTATGATGATTGGGAGAACTATTTACATTCAGGGGTTAGGGTCAGAGTTGCTAAATGCCCTGCAATGCTCAGGACAACCTCCCACATACAAAAATTACTCCACTCTCAATGCTAATAGCATCCCCATTAAGAAATACCATTAGATGGTCTCCAGTGGTCTTTCCAGCTCTAAGTGTTTGTTAGTGAATTCTATGTATTCATTTGAACTGGCATTGTTTTACTTTAGTATTTTAAATGTCAATTTTATTTTTTAATTTTTATTTATTGATTTTTTTTTTTTAGAGAGAGAGCAAGAGGACAAAAGAGAGAGAGACAGAGAGAGAAACATCAATTTGTTGTTTCACCTATTCATGCATTCATTGGTTGATTTTTGTATGTGCCCTGACCAGGGATCAAACCCACAACCTTGGCATATCTGGACAATGTTCTAGCCAACTGAGCTACCCAACCAGGGTCTTAAATGTCAATTTTAATAAGCAGACAATATCAGCCAACTAGGCATCTGTGATGATTAATTTTTTGTGTTAACTTTGCTGAGCCATGGCGATTAGATATATGGTCAAACATTCTGGGTGTTTATGTGAAGGCGTTTTGGATAAGATCAACATTTAAATCAGTAGGTTTTCAGTAAAGCAGATTGCCCTCCATAATGTGACTGGGCCCTATCTAATCAACAGAAAGTCTTAATAGAACAACAGATTGACCTTCCCTAAGCAAGAGAAATTCTGCCAGCAGAATTTGCCTTTAAATTTGAACTGCAGATTTTCATTCCAACTTCCATAATTGAGTGAAGCATTTCCTTAAAATAAATGTATCTATCCATACACCCTATTTGTTCTGTTTCCCTGGAGAACCCTGACTAATACGGTAACCTTATTCTTGGCCATAAGATTAGAAAACATGGGATGCAGAAATGCAGTTAATGCATATTATCACACTTACCCTAGATATGGATAGCCATGGTCTCATTAAGTGCTCAACTTAAGTCTTACACATGTCAAGTCTTTGAGTTTTACAATGCCATTGAGTGCTTTACTGAGCATGTTTCCCTCTGGACTTTTATTTTTTTAATATATTTTTAGTTTTTTCTTTTTAATTCGTTTCGTCTTTATTTTTATTTCTTTTCTTCTTTTTTCCTCTGCACTTTTAAGCTCATGTGCAATTTGAGGAGTATAATCCATATGTTTCTGATTCATTTACGCTTAACTCATCAGAGTCTTTCAGGTTACCACTCTGAGCTTCTGGATGCTTGAATTACCTTTATTAAGTCTTTGTTCCAAGAAAGAGAAGTCACCTTTTGCTTTCTCAAAGAAATGAAATAAAGCAGGAATCCAAGTTGAAGTAAATTAAAGTGTATGATTTCTAATTTAGTTCTTTACTCCCTTTTTCAAAGCACTTTACTTTTACTTATTATATCTTCATTTGGGGAAAAAAAACTGTCTTGGATCCAAAATCTACTCTAAGTTCTCTCTCAGATGTATATACACACACACGGATGGATACACACACACACACACACATGCACACACACACACACACAGAGTCTTCACACTAAAAGCAGCAAGTAATATATGCAAAACAAATATATATATATATATTTTAAGATTTTACTTATTTTATTTTTAGACAGTGGAGAAGGGAGAGAGAAAGAAAGAGAGACAAACATCAATGTGTGGTCACCTCTTGTGTGCCCCACACTGGGGACCTGGCCTGCAACCCAGGTCTGTGTCCTGACAGGGGAATGGAACCGGTGACCTTTGGGTCACAGGCTGATGCTCAATCCACTGAGCTACACCAGCCAGGGCACAAAAAAATATATTAAGTATATTTATTTTCTTACCTTAGTTATATATAACCAAGGTTACATGGTGGTGAATTAGTGTCAAAGTCAGTGGATCAAAATGCAACGTTTTTAGAGGTTGTGTGTATATATGTGTATGTTTCCCTTTAAGTGCCTCATGTTGTTTAGCAAAGTCCATGTAATTTAATACATGTAATCACCCTTTCTACACAAAAATTTCCTTGACGTTGCCTTATTCCAGCAAAACAGCATTTCTGATCCAACACACTAATGCTCCTGAGACATCATTCAATAACAAACCAATATGAACACTGGGAAAAAGGAAAACCAAACATTGACAAAGAAATTAAAGCGCAGTTTTGCACTCTTATGGGACTAACCTCACAGCTCTAAGTTAAACTTCAGATCTCAGTACTTTTGGGCACTGATTTTTAACATATACATATATATAGGAGTAAGTTTCTTATACTTGTGTAGCAATCTTTAAAATACTAACTTAAAGATTACAAATTAAAAAACGAAAACTTGTGTTTCTCTAGTTTTGATACCTAGTTTCATTTCAGAATTGCGCGTTTACAAATAATATTACAGACTCTAATATCATAACAGTTAATTAACCTGGCAATAATGGTAAGTCTATTTTTTTCAGAGAAATAACATAATATGAACCATGCATCAGACAAAACTTTGCCTTCAAACGACAATTTACTTAATACTTGAAATCAAATTTAGATACAGAAGTGTTCTTCTCAGGGAATGAATGAGAATAGTCTATTTAAAATACATTTATTTATCTTATTTCTTTTAAAATTATAATACACTTTTTTTCCTCAACCCCAAAGCAATATATGCTTATTACCAAAAATACAGAGAAGTAGAAAGAAAAAAGAATATATTCACAGCTCTAGCCTGCTAGCTCTGTTATTGGAGCTTCCTCCTGATACACGAGGGTTGCGGGTTACATCTTTGGTTGGGCACATACAGCAATCAACCAGTGCATGCATGGATGGGTGGAACAACAAACTGATGTTTCTCTCTCTCTCTCTCTCCCGTACCCTGCACCTCCACCCCATCCTCTCTCTCTTAAATTAAAATATATATATATATATATATATATATATATATATATATATATATATACACGTGTGTGTGTGTGTGTGTGTGTGTATATATATATATACTCAGGTCTACCAACCCAGAGAGAAACATGTTGACAACACGTTGTGAAGCCATATGGTTCTGGAATGAAGAACTCAGGTCCCATAGTTAAGCTGTGTGCATTCAAACCTAGCTCCACAACTTACCACCTCTGTGACTTTGAGCTAGTAATTTAACCTCTCTGTCTCAGCTTTCTCATCTGTAAAATAGAAGTTCAAGGATGTTGTAAAGATTATATTAGATAAATTGATCAATGTGCCCAGCATAAAGCAACTCATCAATGAATGTTAACTCTTTTCAATTCAACTTCCCAGATCCTTATTAGTGTTTTCAAATGGGAATATTGCTAGTTTTGATTTACATTTGAAAAGAACACTGACAGTCTTAGGAAAGAGTCACATAATCAAAATATTTTTTCTTACTTTTTAAAACATTGCATAAGAGGAAAATTGTGGATAAAATGTTATTCCTAAAATCAAGACTGGAGCCCTGGCTGGTGTGGCTCAGTGGGTTGAGCACCAAACTGTGAACCAAAAAGTGTCCGGTTCCATTCCCAGTCAGGGCACATGCCTGGGTTGTGTGCCAGGTCCCCACTTGGGGATGTGCAAGAGGCAACTGATCTCACACATTGATGTTTCTCTCTTTCTCTCTCCATTCTCCTCTCCCTAAAAAATAAATACAATCTTTTTTTTAAATCAAGATGTGATTTTAAAGCAAGAACAAGTTTTTGTTTTAAAAATCAAAATAAATTTATCATTCAATAATTTTTTATGCCCTGTGGAAGAAAAGGGACCACATACTAAACCCGACAAGCTCAGGGGAGGTCTGTGTGGTGGTCTTACAAAGTCAGAGACCCAAAGTAACCACTTAGGATGGTCTGAAAATAAAACTTTCTAACTAAAACAGGTCATGGCAGGTAGCCATGTCCTAGGTCAGTATTTTTGCCCAACAAAGGTCAGTCTTTCCCTTAACTGAGCCTATCTGTCGTCTTTTCGCATCTGCGATAACGTACCTTTGGAATGTCAAATTTCCTTTTTCTGGACCCCTCAAAGCACAGGCACAGTACCTAGGGGAAAGCACGAATTCCCTCATTGTTATCTTGTTAATTGTTGACTATTACCATCCTGTACCCACCTATCTGAAAGATGTGTCTATCATTTTACTTTTTAATCCAGTCCCAGAGGTTTCCCTGCTTTGCTTTCTCCTGCCTCCCTAATCCATCTCCGATGGATTTCATGGAACCCCCTTACGCCTCCTCTTTTGATTGTAATGTAGAAAATAAGGTGCAAACATGCTATTCTGTGGCGCATTATCTCAACTCACTGAGGTTTTTTTTCCTGGCAATTATCATCAGTCTAGTTCAAATACACGCAAGCAAATTCTTATGGGTTTGGATCGTTCTCAGTTTGACCTACTCATTGTGGGACCTTTGGCTAGTCTCAACCTCTCCGAGCAATGTGCCTAGCATAAAGCACACTATTTCCCTCATCTAAAAAATGTGGATAATACGGTATCAGCTTCAGGGAGTTATTGAGAGGATAAAATGACATGCTGCATGGAAAGCACTTTGCATAGGACTGGACGCATTGAAAACTTTTCAATAAAGTACATCTCATGGATAATCTTTGCATTCAGCTTGGCACTGAGCTATCCTATGTCTAGGATGGGATCCATTATCCAGCCTTGCTTTTACTCTTAGTGGTTTATCTGCTTGGATAGCAAGAGCGCTTTCTCTTTTTAAAGCTTTTTGTCAATTATTTAGTGACTTTTTAGAAAAAGATTTTATTTATTTTTAGAGAGAGGGGAAGGGAGAAAGAGAGAAACGTCACTGTGTGGTGCCTCTCACGCGCCCCCTACTGGGGACCTGGCCCGCAACCCAGGCATATGCCCTGACTGGGAATGGAACCAGTGACTTGCAAACCAGTGGTTTGCAGGCTGGCACTCAATCAACTGAGCCACACTAGCCAGGGGCATAATTCAGTGACTTTCTAAGACAGCTAGAAGTACTCATTTGGTTTACCTCTGCCTTCCCTTCCAGACTACAAGTTATTAGAGGAGAGGCATGATGTTTTCATTATTTTTTAAGTGTCTATTCGGTCTATTTTATTGTCATTCAAGAGAGAGGGGAAGGGAGAGAGAGAAACATCAATGTGAGAAACACCAATTGGCTGCCTCCTGCATGCACCCCAACTGGGGATCAAGCCCACAACCTGGGGAAGTGCCCTGACCAGAAATTGAACTGGTGACCTTTCTGTTACACAGGACGACACTCCAAGCAACTGAGCCATGCCTGCCAGGGCTCATTTGTTTTTTTTAACATACTATGTACTACTTGAAAAATGTTAGTTGAATGAATAAATTCATAAGACATTTCTGATTTTATCATCTAGATCAGCGGTTCTCAAAGTGGGGACCTTAAATCAGCAACAAGGATATCACCTTGAGTTTGCTAGAAATGCACATGCAACTTAGTATATCTAGGTACATGGCACAGCAAACTCTGCTTTAATGAGCTGTTCAGATGATTCTTATGCCTGTTACATTTTGAGAACCACTGATTTAGACAGTATTAACACCATTTTCTAAATCTAAAAAACATTACACTGAACAAAAGAAGCCAGAGACAAAAGAGCACATGTGAATTATTCAAAACCAGAATAGTGGGTCCTGGCCAGGTAGCTCAGTTGGTTAGAGCATCCTCCCAATATGCCAGAGTTGAGGGTTCAATCCCAGTCAGGGAACATCCAAGAGTCAACCAATGAATGTGTAAATAAGTGGAACAAAAAAGTAATGTTTCTCTTTCTAAAATCCATCAATTAATCAGAAAGAAAGAAACCAGAATGGTGTTTGCCTGGGGTGGGGAGCGGTCTGAATGGGAAAAGGCATGAGGGAAATTTCTAAAGTATTGGGAAGTTTTATCTAAACCTTGATGGGATGTAGATTACATGGGTGTATACCTGTGTCAAAGCTCATCAAACTGTATACTTAAGATCTGTGCATTTCACTATTTATAAGTGAAATACCAACAATAGTTAAAATAAATTAAAGCCATTCTAGCTATTTCTGTGTAAGTTTTATCAGCAAGAGGTATATTTTTACATAACAATCTGAAGATGGTCTACAAGGTGCTACATGATCTGACCCCCTACTTCCTCTTCTGATATTACCTGTTACCAAACTCCTATCACTTTTTATACCGTCACCAGCACTAAGCTTTCATTTTCCCAATGATACATATTCCTATCCTGCTACAAGGTCTTTGTCTATGCTGTTACTGCTCCTTAGAATGTTTCTTTTTTTTTCTTTTCATCTGGTTAACTCCTATTCTTCTTTCAGTTCTAATTCTTCTGCTTGTTTCTCAGGGAAACCTCTCAAATCTCACTTTATTATATGTGTCCATGGAGCCTTTTATAGGGCTGCTGTGTATGCTTGTGCAGTTTTCCTCTAAACAAGGGTTCCTAGCTGAGGTGATAACAGCTAAAATCCAGTTTGTGCTCCACTCACAAAGCCTTGCGCAAGAGGCTGGGTTGTGTCAACCTGGAAGAAGGGCTGCCTTTTTCTAATTCCCCAAAGTCATAATCTACTTGCCAAGCTCTGCTGTTCTGGGTTGTTTCTGTCTTTGGGGACACTTTTCTTTTTTTAATTTTTAAATTATTTATTTATTGATTGAATTTTTCAAAAAGAGCGGAAGGGGAAAGAGAGAAAGAGAGAGGGATTGATTTTTTTTTCCTACTTATTTCTGCATTCATTAGCTGTATCTTGCATGTACCTTGACCGGGGGTCAAGCCTGCAACCTTGGCATATGGGAACAATACTCCAACTGGGCCACCCAGTCAGGGTATGAGGACACCTTTTAAAAATAGTGCAAAGATACAATGTTGACAAGCAGTAGCCCTGACCTTGTACTTCCCCTTCACAGTACTTATCACAATTGTAATTTTACGTGCATTCGTGTGATTATTTGGTTAATGTTTGTTTCCCCCACCAGGCAGAAAGCTCTATGACTATAGGAAGCTGTCTGGTTTTGCTTATTATCAAGAATGTCCAGTTCCTAGAACAGTGCCTGGTTCATAGTGGGTATTCAGTAAATATTTATTAAATGCATTAGACTTAAAAAAAAATTATGTATTGATTTGAGAGAGAGAGAGAGAGGGAAGGAGAGAGGGGGAGAAACATTGATTTGTTGTTCCACTCATTTATGCATGCATTAGTTGTTTCTTGTATGCACCCTGACTGGGGATGGAGCTTGCAACTTTGGCATGTCAGGACAATGCTCTAACCAACTGAGCTACCCGGCCAGGGCCTGCATAAGACTTTTTTTTTTTTAATTTTTAGAGAGAGGGAAAGGGAAAGAAAAAGAGAGGGAGTGAAACATCAATGTGCGAGAGGTACATGGATAGATCTGTTGCCTCTTGCAGCCCCCAATCGGGGACCTGGCCTGCAACCCAGGTATGTGTCCTGACCAGGAATTGAACCCAGTGACCTTTTGGTTTGTGGGATGACGCCCAACCCACTAAGCCACACCAGACAGCGTGAGACATTTTTAATGTTGGAAAAATATTAAGCTTTTTGAAGGTAGGGACTGTGTCTAATTTTCCCTCTTTATCTCCTCCCCCACCCTTTGCAATTACCATACTGCTTTGCACATAAATGGCATTCAGTAAATTCCTCCTGATTGATTTAAAAATGTTCAAAGAAGCCATATGATGTTCTGTTCATACAAAACTGGATCTTGAAGCATATGATTACACACTGCATGAGTGATGATGAACAGCTGCTATTTATGAAGCCAAAAAGACAAAAAATGTTGAATGAATGAGAAATAGACTTCAATTGAAATGGGAAGGATTTAATTTAGCTTTTGAAACTCATTTCCTGACATGAAGCTTACAAGACACTAGAAGACAATACCAAGGGAGGCTGTGAATTTTTCTTTTCCTTTACAAATAAATGATCTTTGAAAAATTTCCAAGATAGAACAACCACTTATTTGAAGGCTAAGGGGTGTTTCTGACTAGAGTTCTCAACGGTCTAATAGGAGGTCAATTTCTTTTTTAAAAAGTAAGATATTGAAGGGGAATAATTTTACAGAAAAGTTGCAAAAATAGTAAAGAAAGTTCCTGTATACCTCTCACCTGGTTTTCTTTGTTAATATCTTACATTATCATGGTACATTTATCAAAATTAAGAAATTGAAATATAAATAACTATTAACTAAACTGCAGACTTTATTTGGTTCCTCCCAGTTTCTCCAGTTATGTCCTCTATCTATCCCAAGTGAGATATTTTTCTGATTTCAACAGTGTATGAAAAACAAAAAAGAACAACAAAAGAAATAAGGACGAAAAAGAAAAAAAATGAAAAAAGGAAACAAAAAAGTAACACAAGAAAAAACAAAAAAAAAGGAGAAAAAAATGAAAGATTATGTCTTTCATATACTTTTGGTCTAAAGAGCAAACTCAGAGTGGAATTACATAAATCTAGAATTGACTGAATCCTTCATCTTGAGGCAAAAGTACAATACTTCAGCTTTCCAGGAAGACTTAAATAACATCCCTAGCTCTACCACTTTAAAGAGCTGTGTATCTTTGAACTGTTTTATTACACTTAGCCATGCTTCTCACATTCGTAAAATAAGAGTGGTAAGACCTCTCCAACTGTAATGGCTCCTGAAATCCTTAACAGCAGAATTCAGTCTAAAAACTTAAGATTTGAAATAGGTAATTAGGCTTTTATAATTATTAAATTAATCCCATAAAGAATAACACTCTAAATAAAAAACCTGTGATATTTTACATATGTTAAATTAGCCACAAAGACTTTCCTTGAACAAACTTTAGTCAGGATCGCCTGAGCCCTCCACTACGCAAGGCTTTGTCCTTGGGTCTTGGGCCTGCCTAGTCCAGTTGTAGAAGGAATTCTGATAAGTCAGTTTAGAGAGAATCCTCCTCCCCTAATATCTGATCACTCTAGGTATTTGATCAAATTCCTTATCCCCTACCCTTGATATATGTGATCAATCACCCTGGAAAGTTAGGAAGAATTCCCCCTATCCTTGATGTCTCTAGTAAGTTTCCACCCACTCCCCTGCCAAGGACACCCCCCCCCAACCCTGACCCACCACATAAGAGAGTGAAGATTTCCCTCTACGCTCCCCGGTTTGATAGCTGGGTCTGTGAAATAAACTGACAAAAGGCAGGTTAACAGGAGAAAAGGTATATAAATTTATGAATTTTTAATATTATATGTATAGGGGCATCATAGGAGAAAAAAGTGAAAAAGTATTGAGATTTGAGAGCTTATACCACCTCAATAGGGGAAGGGGAGGAGGAATATATGCCACAAAGGGAGAGTAAATATTTTGGAAAGATGAATGGGCCATTAGAATAGATAGGAGATATAACAGTCACAAACTATTATATTTTGGGTGTGGTGTGGACTTCTAATCTCCTTTTCTGTGATAAAAGTTAGTTTTCCCTGGTTGATGAAACTCCCGGGAAGAGGATGTATGACAGTTGAGTTTCTTTTGGAGGATCTGTCTTTAAGCAGGTAAGGGGAGTTCATAGAAAACCTGTTTATTCAAGTATCTTCAGCTCGAAACAATCAACATACCACAGCAGCATATTGTGGGTGGCATGTCCTGAACTACATCACTCCCACTGTGCTCCTTGATTATAAATCCCTTCCTGCACTTGCTGTATACAGAGTTGAGCGATATCCCTCTCCTACTGCAATACTCTTGACACCTGTTACGATAGCCTTGAATAAAATTCCTTACTGTTTTAAAGAAGTGTCAGAATAATTTTTTAATATTAGTAATAATAAATATTAACTAATTTCTGTTTTTATCCCTGACTCACCAGAAAATCTTAAAAAATATTTTCAAGTTTTAATAAAAGTCTTTAAAAGTATTTTTGCTTTGTTATCGATAACATACATGCTGAAAGGTATTGTGCTTCCATGTGTCTTGCCCAAAGGTTCAGCACTTCTCTAATTTTATGACTAATAGTTGACTCCTACTTCTTAGCTCCCACTGATCCCAGACATGTAGATTAATTTGGTTTGGAAAAGTTTTAGTTGATTATCCTTTATTTGTATATCTTACAAACATTCTCCTTAACAGAAAAGGCGAGAATGTTTATCTCTTCCCATGAAAATGTCATAGCAAAGCACATCTTACCTTCTCAGCGGTTCACCCCATACCAGTCTCATCTATCACCAGCTGACGAGTTGCTTAGCAACACTTGGTACATTAGAAGAGTTCAACAAAAAACTGCAATTAATAATAACTTTTTTGCCCTGGCTGGTGTGGTTCGGTGGATTGAGTACTGACCTGCGAACCAAAAGGTCACCTGTTCAATTCCCAGTCAGGGCACATGACTGGGTTGCAGACCAGGTCCCCGGTTGGGGGTATGCGAGAGGCAACCAGGTATCTCTCATGTATTACTGTTTCTTTCCCTCTCTTTCTTCCTTCCCCTCTCTCTATAAGTAAATAAAATCTTTAAAAATAATAGTAATTATTTTTTTTTTAGCTTCCTTATTCTTCTTAAATCTTCATTGCAAAAACCTCTTATTCTGCCCTGCCTCTGCTTTACCTTCCTTTTCTCATTCTCAATTGAGTTCTCTTTTATCTCCAAAAAGAAGAGTGACTTGCAATCTGCAGATAATGAAAGAGATAACGATATTTTGTCTGTTAAGGCATCATACAAAAGTAATTCTGTGCGCTAGAATTTGGGGGCACTCTATTTTGGTTATCCATTGGGCAGTGTAATCAGGTCTAAAAGAGAAAATATTTATATCAAATAGTTGCTCACGAAAGTTTAGGTTCCTTCCTATCTCATTTTTACAGATGAGGACAATGAGTCTCCCCCCCACCCCCAAATAAGTAGTTATAACCAAGTTCTAAAGAAAAAAAGAAAAAGAGGGTCTGTGCGTAGCTGTCATCGTTTTCCTTTTCCTGTCGCTGATTCGGTTTTGTGGCTTGATGACCCATGGTACAAATCCATTGGGTTCACCAATGTAATTGGCTTCTGTCAAGTACCTAACTATGGTAACATTTACAAAGATAAACATTTTGGTGAAGTATAATAGTTTTGTTGCCTTCCCTAAAATTTTATTGTATCTGGTGTGCCAAAAAATATTGTCCGTCGTTTAAGTCTGTCTCATACGAAGTTGGAGATGACCATGGATTTTGGGCGTTGGCGTTCTTCAGGGCCTTGATAACCCTTTAACAATTTAAAAAGAGCACTTCGGGCTGTAACTCACTGGGGGTCTAAAATCATTATTTTAGGATATTCCAACTTAAACCTTACCCAATATTGACACCAATTGGGTGAGGACAATCATTCATTGCAATAAATATTCATCAAGAATTTAGGACTCCCGTAAACTATGATTTGGTGGCACTTTGAAATCCACCCCGAGACACTGAAATCAGACGGAGACTACCTAGTTCAGCAAACAAGACTTCAAGAAGGAGGAGCTTGAAGGAGGCGGGACCGGACGACCCAGCGCGAGAATACGCCCCGGCGCATGCGTACGTCTTAGCCGGTAACTTCCATTTGCTAGATGGGGGAGGCAAGTGAAAAGCAGCCTACAGTTTTTAAACTTCTGTTCTTAACCAAAAATTAAATTGTGAACAGTGTCGTGGATAACTTAAGAGCCTTATCCTCCGAGTTCAAAATTAAGAACATTTGGCGTACACCGCTAACTTAAAAGGTTACTTCTCGCATCTTCCCCGTCCCCTGGGACATTGGTAGTCTAGTCCATTCCACAGACTTTCGAGTCCTTGCAGCGGGTCGTTGAGCGAAGGATTGGGCTAATTGCGACTGAAACGTCTTTGGAAGGAGAAAGGGGGTGAGGGAGCATCCCTTTGAGTTCCGCCTCTTGTTTTTCAAAGCGGTAGTGGGGAAGGGGGACGTAGGAAATACTGCCCTCGAGAGCCAACGGATCACACCTCTCCGTGCAAACTGCCCGGAGAGCGGCGGGAAAAGGGCAAGACGGGAGTAAGGAGAGGGAAGGAGCCAGGAAGCCACGCAGGAGGGCGCGCGCGCGCGCCCCTTTTTCAGCAGTGTGGCGGGGTCGCACGCACGCCCGCCTCGGCGGCTGGGCGCGGTTTGCGACAGTGGGGGAAGCGGTGGAGGTGGCGGCGGCAGTGGCAACTTTGCGGCAAGCTCCGGCCGGGCTTGCTTGACGGCGGTGTGGCGGAGGCCCCGCCCCAGGCGGCAGGAACCTGGAGGGAGGCGGAGGAATATGTCCGAGAGGGAAGTGTCTACAGCCCCGGCGGGAACAGACATGCCTGCGGCCAAGAAGCAGAAGCTGAGCAGCGACGAGAACAGCAACCCGGACCTTTCTGGAGACGAGAATGTGAGTGGAGCCCTCAACAGTCCCAACGGGACTCTAGCGAAAGTTTTAAATTCTTTTTTAAACTGTAAGAGCGGGGGCGGGCGGGCGGCTGTGGGGGGAGGGAGATGTGTCACTCTCTACTCAGGAAAACGCGGGCGTGGAAGAGAAAATTGAACTTGTCCCTGTGGGGATTTTGAACTTGGGCAGAGAGCAAGCAGAAACTTGGCGGAGAGTGGTTTAAGAGATAGTGCGGTGGGCAGGGGGTCTGAGGGTCTGCTCAGATCCTTTTGCGTGGATGGGGTGTGTTTGGGCCTTTGGGAGATTTGGGGAGAGTGTGGAACTGAGATTCCAGTTGTTTAAAAGGCAAATTAGAGGTTTTTCTGAGAAAGTTAGGAGAGGCCAGCGTGTGTTATGGACTGTTTTAAAGGAATTTAGAGACTCTGTCACTCCTAGACCCTTACAGCTGGATGGGAAGAGTAGATCTTAACTTAAGGGTTTTCGGTGACTCTTAAAAGGGAGTTTTCTGTCTTCTCCTGTCTTGTCCGTGGAGGCGGGGCATGCCGGACAGTCAGTCAGCTTTTCTTAAGGAGGACTCGAACTGAGAGGGTCGTCTTCAGACTTGAAGGGGAAAACCACCCTTGAGGAAGCAATGAGAAGGGACAATTAATCTTTTGCAAGTTTTTGCTAAGATAAAGGGGACAACCTGGGAGGTTTTTAGGTAACGATGGTAAAGGTAGGTGTGGGCTCAAGGCCTCGCAAGGGTTTGGTGTTTTGGAACTAGATGAATAAAACAGCTGTGAAATGGATCTTGGTAATCATTTACTCTCAACTGTGTTTAGGTGAGATGCCAGTAGTAACTGAACTGACATTAATTTTCAGTTTCTTGTTTTAATATATCCAGTAAGGTCAGCAAAATGTCTTGACAGTTCATTCAAAGACAGTACTCCAAAATGTGAATCCCTGTTCATAATATGTGGCAATAACATGTGAATATCTTTAAAAATCTTTGAAGTGTTACAGGAGAGAGGTGGAAGTTCTTCATTTTCTTACTTTAGTTAGCTTTAGGGATAAATGTAATATCTTACACATCCAGTTCTTAAATTCTACGTCTCCCTGCGTCACTGACTGAGGCATGTATATGGGAGGGTGTCATGACCAAAATTTTCACTGAAGAGGTGGGAAAAGAACTCGTAGGTAAAAGAAAGATATTTAGCGGATTGTCAGTTTGTGGAATTTGGACTTGAAATTTCTGGATAGCTTATGTGTTGAATGGTACTTTAAACCTTTTTCTTTCTGTGTGTTCTTCCCAATCTCATTACGTCTATATTGTATAAATAACATTTTTTTTACTTGTTCGTTTCAGTCCTTGGAGTCTGTTTTATTTCTACTTTTTCTTAAATTTCTTTAGGCAGATTAGGTTAATAATAGCACAGAATGGATCCAAATATTAGGTTAAAATCTTCACTCTATTATTTACCCGTTGTTTGACCTTGAACAAGGTACTTGACCTAGTTACCTCAATTTCTTATTTTAAGAATGGAGATAATAATGGTATTTACATTCAGAGACATTTGTAAGGATTAAGTGAAAGTGCTTAAAAGAACCCTACCCTATAGTACTATTTCAGTGTCATTTAATTACTATTATTTATTTTGTGATCACATCGTATAAATTTGTTTCTGACCCTTTTGCATATTAAATAATGCAGACATGTAATGAAAATACCAATAATTTAGACTGAGGAAAGTTTCAGGAGACCAAATAAATGGAAAGCTTACTTCATTTTGCAGACTCTTAGGGAATATATTTGCACATAAAGCTATTCAACAACCAGATGATTGAATTAAGCCACTGTTTTGGTTCCTCCATCTAGATGGGCACCTTTTTTGTTTTCTTGAACATCTTAATGAATCCTGTGAGACCTTCTCAGAATAACATTTTTAAATGTATAAAATACAGTAAGAAGGTTACAAACAAAATTAATGATAAAAATTATAAAATGTTATAAAAATATTGAGATTTGTTTTAATAAACTATTTTTCTAATTTTTAAAATTTTTCAAAACAAACATTTGTTTCTGTCACAAATACTATTAGCATTATTCTATCTACTACACCTCTGTTTTTGCTGGATTTCTCATTTCTTTTTCATTTTTTTAATTACATTTATTGGGGTGACATTGGTTAATAAAACCCTGTGGTTTTCAAGTGTATGACTCAAATAACTGCACACTTCATTGAGTCCATCACCCAAAGCAAAGTCTCTTTCTGTTCCCCTTTATCACCCCTTTGCCCCCTACTCTTACCCCCACCTCTTCCCACACTGTTGTCTGTGTCTGTCACATGTTTTTTTGCTATTTTATTTTTTAATTTAATCTTTATTGTGTTTTTTTTTTTTCTATTATCATTTAGTCCCTTTACATTCCCCTCCACCTAGCAGTCACCACACTTGTCAATGTGCTTAGGTGCTGCTTTATTAGCACATTAAGTAACTGGATGTAGCAGCAGGTCTGGTAGTAATGGGCATAGACAATTTTTTTGAGATCCACAGTAACTATAAAGTGATATAATGAGAAATACCTTACTTCCATTGGTGAGAATCATAGCTACAGCAACATCAGCATGTATGTTACTTGCCTATAATAGAAGGAAGGGCTAAATTTCACATAAAGATGATGAAAATTAAAATGCCTCTTTTTAGCCATTTCAATTCACAAGCCCTCTTAATTCATCCAGGGACCCCAGGCCTAGGACATACAGTTAAGGGAAAGCAGTAAAGGAAGGGAATAGAGAACCCTAGAAAAATGAGTGTAGAAAAAGCTAATCAGGACAGGGGTTTTACTCTTGATGGTGCTGAATAAATGACAGGAAGGCCAAAAGCAGGTGGAGAAAGAATGATATTTTTGAGTTGGAATTACGGTAGCTTGAGCAGTTGGTACTGAAGATTTTATTTATTTATTTTTAGAGAGAGGGGAAAGGAGGGAAAAAGAGGAAGAGGAGCAGCTATTGGTTTCCTCTTGCACACCCCCAACTGGGGAACTGGCTGGTTCTGGCCCGCAACACAGGCATGTGCCATGACTAGGATTCGAACTTGGGACCTATCGGTTTGTGGGACGATGCCTAACCCACTGAGCCACACCAGTCAGGGCTAAAATTTTTTAAATTTATTTTTTGTGGTTTAATTGACATGACATTAACTTCAGGTATACAACATAATGATTTGATATTTGTGTACATTGTGAAATGATCACCACAGTAAGTCTGGTTAACATCCAACATTTTTAGTTTGCTTTATATGTACCTGTCATTTTATTGAACTTTTTTCATTTTATTGAACTTTTAAGATTTTATTTATTTTTAGAGAGATGGGAAAAGAGGGAGAGAAACATTGATGTGCCAGAGATATACTGATCAGTTCCCTCTCACATAATCCCAGCTGGGGACCTGGCCCACAACCCAGGCATGTGCCCTGACTGAAAATTAAACCCAGGACGTTTCAGTTTGTAGGATGATGTGCAGCCCACTGAGCTACACCAGCCTGGGCTGGAGACTTGTCTTTTGCTAAAGTAACTTGTGGTGAGATTAAGGAACAGATCCCTCCATTTTCTTGTTGGGCAAATGAAGATGGTAGTGCTATATCTGCTGCACAACATCATTCTGTACTTTGAGGAGGGCCAAGGTGGAAATCAGCCTGTATACATATTAGACACTCAGTAAAGGTTTAATTTAAATATAAAATGAAAGAGTTGCATTTCCATTTGAGTCTATCCTGATTTCCCTTTGGAGAAGATGGGTAAATTAAGTGGTTAAAAATAAAGGAAGAGTAAATTGGTACAACCATTTAAAAAAACTCTAAGTTTCATATAGTAATTTTAAAAGTCAATAAATACAAAGTAATATTTTGAAATATGTCTTCAAGGGGAAGAAATGTGTTATTGGTTTTGGTATTCAATATAAAGCTAAATATGAGAGTTATGTTAATATATTTGGTTACATTTTAATGGTACATTTGGTTTATTAAACTAAAAGGTTGGGGGGAAGTAAAGGAAGAAAAAAATGCAATGTGCCTTATTATTGACAATGTTTTGTGTGGCTTCTTGATTAGCAGTTTTATTATTTCATTTCTCTAGTGTAAAAAGATAATTTCAGAAAGAGGTAAGTGAATTTTGTTTTTACTTTATACATTTTTTAAGATTTTATTTATTTGCTTTTAAAGAGAGGGACAGAAACATCAATGTGGGAGAGACACATCAGTCGGTCAGTTGCCTCTTGCACTCCCCCAGCTGGGGACCTGGCCCACAACTTAGGCATCTGAGAATTGAACTGGCAGCCTTTTGGTTTCTGGGCGGGCACTTAATCCACTGAGCCACACCAGCCAGGGTTAGACATTCTGTTTTACTCATGTGAGCGAACAGGGCAAGTATAAGTCAAACAGTACAAATTTATAAGGTTTAAAACAACATTGAGGTGAAATTGCAAATGGAGACAAAATCTTTTTTTCAAAGTGAACAGGAAGACATTTTGAACCTCTATTTTAGAGACAAAATTAGCACTACCAGTTATCTACAACTTGAAAAAGAGATATAAGCTTGTTCAAAGGCAACTAAGAGAGCTATAATCTGGAAACATGGAAGAATGTACTATAGATAATACATAGTTTTCCATTGAAACCCAAAATTGTTTTCTACATTAGATTTTAACTATAAATACAACTGCAAAGTGGGGAGAAATCAGGAGAGAGAAAAACAATAATTTCAGCCTAGGAATTGAACTTAAAAATTTTACTTTTCTATATCTCTGTAAACCCTGATTACATTTACATTATATTACAATTCAAGTTTTTATTGAGCACTTACTGTGCCATCTCTCTACTTCATTCCTTTTTCTTTCACTCCAGATAATCAGTACTATGTATTTAAAAAGCATGTCATTTTGGGAGGTAGCATTTGTGGTTTTGAAAACCACCCCAAAACTACTGGATACCTTTTTGTTTTTAAGTGAGATTTTCATATACTTTTTGCCACTCTAGTTAATTTTAACCATTACAGTATAAAACTAGCAATAGTATAGTATTGCTTTAGGAAGCAATAATTTAGAAATATCCCCTAAGGTAATGGTTCCTAGACTGTGTTCTCATAGACGTTAATATGCACTCCATGAAATGTGTTGTATTGTACAATACATTTGTACAGTACAAATGTATTTAGAAACTACTGCCCTAAGGTAATAACATATTGGAATTTCTAATCAAAGGGGGTAGTGAAATCTTCTATGATTAGTGGGCCATTAATATACCCCAAGAACTGGAGATTAGGTATAAATTTGTTGAATTTTCAAGGTTTTCTGCTGCTGTTCCTACATTTGGAAGGGAGTGCTAACATACAGGGTAGGGTACAGATAGGTTTACAGTTCAGTACTATGTGAAACAGTGTATTCTTGTATCTTTATTATTCTAAAGAACAACCATAAACCTACTTTTTAATTTTATTTATTGTTATTTTAGAGCTGTGAGTCAAATTTCACTGTACAGTAGATGTAGGACTTTTAAAAAATTCTGAATGGTTTGTATTATAAATAAGCATAATTTGAATGATAACCGGATTTTCAGAAACTATATCTAAAGTAAGAAGTAATAATATTACAGCCTCAAGTGGCCAGTCCCATTCCCAAAGGCTCAAGACTGAGCAACAGTCAAGTAAATGTATTGTAAATTATATTAAAATATATTGTAAATTACAAGACACGCACTTTAAGTGAGCTTTAGGAGTCATAGCCCTGGGTTCGAACCCCAGCAACCCTAACATGCAAAAGACTTCTTAGGCTCGCTTTTTTGTTGTTGTTTTCCTTTTCGTATTTAGTTTTCTATTTGTCTTTTTATTTCCTACTTAGGTTCTCTTACACTTCTTTTTAAAAAAAATTTTTTTTGAAGATTTTATTTTTAGTGAGAGGGGAGGGAGGAAGAAAGGGAGAGAAACACTGATGTGTGAGAGATACATCTATTGGTTGCCTCTCTCATGTCCCCAGCTGGTGACCTGGCCCACAACCCAGGCATGTGCCCTGACTCAGAATCGAACCTTGGACCTTTCTGTTCGCTGGCTGATGCTCACTCCACAGAGCCACAGCAGCCAGGGCAGCTTCTCTTTCATTCCTTAACAGTACCTTCTGTGAAGAGGTAAAAAGGACTAGTGTGTTGTTATTTAAAGGCAGTGTTATTGTTACTGTTTTTCTGATTAGCTTTTTCTTTATTTTTTTGCTGAAATATCAAATATCCACAAATCATAATGTGTAGCTGGTTTGTTTTTTTCCTTTGGCGATAGGAATAAAATTTTCCAGTACCTGCAGAATTAATTAATTATTTCTTCAGTAGTTGCCCAGTAAAAAAAAGTCATTTGATGCTGAAGTACAGTATTGCTGTTTTATGTAATTTTTTCTAACTTATGCCTACAGGATGATGCTGTCAGTATAGAAAGTGGTACAAATACTGAACGCCCTGATACACCTACAAACACACCAAATGCGCCTGGAAGAAAAAGTTGGGGGAAGGGAAAATGGAAGTCAAAGAAATGCAAATATTCTTTTAAATGTGTAAACAGTCTCAAGGTAATGTGCAGAAGTACAAATCCTGTAGGCTGAATACTAGGCTGCAGATTTATTTCTTAATGGTAATGTTTTTATGCTCAAGATATTCTGTCAAGGTAAAAACATTTTAAAATTACAGTACTTTGAACTTTCGATTTTGTAGTGTAGACTGCAGACTGCATAGCTATATATAATCCGTTCCACATTTGTTTAGCTTTTTTTGTTTTTTCTTAAATGGGTGAAAGCACAAGCTACTAGCAGGTACCTGTTACTAAAAAGAACTCTAACTTTGAGCCAGCATAAATTGAGATAGATGCCTTAGTTTCTGCAGTTAAAAAAAAAATTTTAACTCATCTTTTTTTTTAAAGATTTTATTTATTTACTTTTTTAGAGAGAGGGGAAGGGAGAGAGAAAGAAAGGGAGAGAAACATCAGTGTGTGCTTGCTTCTTGGGGAACCCCGCATTGGGGTCCTGGCCCGCAACCCAGGCATGTGCTCTGAATGGGAATTGAACCAGCAACCCTTTGGTTTGCAGGCTGGCACTCAATCCACTGAACTACACCAGGCTGTTTACTTTTAAAGAGAGGGACATGGATCGATCTGTTGTCTCTCTCACTCCCCAAACTGGGGATCTGGCTGCAACCCAGGCAAGTGCCCTTTGATTGGGAATGGAATCTGGTGACCTTTCGGTTCGCAAACCGACTGTCAGTCTACTGAGCCACACCAACCAGGGCTTATTGTTTGTTTTATTTGTAACTGTTTAAAAAATATATATATAAATTTTTTTAAAATAGTGTTTAGTTTTTTATTGATTGATTTTAGAGGGAGAAGAATGGAGAGAAAAACATCAATTTGTTGCTCCACTCTTTTAAAAAAGATTTTATTTGTTTATTTTTAGAGAGGGGATGGGAGGGAAAGAGTGAGGGAGAAAGACATCGATGTGCCAGAGAAACACTGATCTCTTGATCGGTTGCCTCTCCCATGCACCCAACCAGGGACCTGGCCCACAACCCAGGCATGTGCCCTGACTGAGAATCAAACCATGACCTTTTGGCTAGCTGAACACCCATTCCACTGAGCCACACCAGTCAGGGTTGTTGTTCCACTTAATTATGCATCGATTGTTGCTTCTTGATCCCTGACCAGGGATCAAACACTCAATGTTGGCTTATCTGAAGGACGCTGTAACCAACTGACCTACCTAGTGAGGACCTTTAAAATTTTTTGATTATTCAATATTTGTAGAAAACAAGTTGTGGTTATTTAAATAACTGCTTTCTCATTTATGAAAGAGATTACTGGTATTATTTAAAATGTTTTTCCTTGCATATATTCATTTTTGTTTTAATTTGGGGTATTGTCCTTACTCTGAGCAGAAATACATATTACATTATCTTATGTATAGATGGTAGAATCTTTTCTAAATATCTAAGTATACTTTCAGATAAAGTCTTCAGAAAGCATAAGCAGCTAGGACTATGTGCAAATTATTTGTCTGTGTAGCAAAATTCATTGTTCACTGTGTCAAATTATACTCTCCTAAATGAGGGAGATAAATCTCAGTATATATTTTTTAGAAAGGTAAAGTGTCCATTATGATTTCATGTTAACATTCAGTTATATCAACCTATTTTTAGACAGTATGTCTGGAAGGTTGCTTTAAGTGTTAATTAAGTATTTCAAAGCTTAAAGCTGTGGCTTTTCAAAAGGTAAGAAATGAAAGTTGTTAGACTTTAAAAGTGATAACAGTACCTTTAAGTAAGTATGAAAGTTACTGTTAAGTGCCAAGCGATTGCCAATAAAATCCTAAGACTGAAAAATAACTTCATGAACAAAAGTGAGTGCTTATGTTTTATGTACCTCCTTATAGCCAGCCTCCTGGTAGCTGAAGGTGTAGTCCATGGTCTTCCCTGGCCCCCACTGTTCAGTTACCAAACTTGTTTATTACAGAACTTGGGATTTTTTCTTTTAGGACCCAAATTTAAGGTTATTTAAAATTGTTTCTATAACACTAATGAAAAGCAGTGATTTGAGTGCAGACTGGTATGTTTCATTTTACAAGGGAAAAATTAAACCTAATAAAGTTTAGCGAGTGCTAGAGAAGCTGTAGCAACTCTGACTTAGGTCATTTGTTAGTTTCCAATTTCAGAAAAATAAATTGTGTCCCTAAGTCCTGAGAAGTGCATCTGCCACAATAATCCAGTTGTTTTGGTTCAGAAAAATATGGTTGGGTATAAGAAAATAGAAGCCAAATATCAAAATTTTTTGTAGATCAGTGCTGGTTATCTAACTTCTGATTTAAGTCTTTGACTATTATAAAGTTTATCATATACCAATATTTGAAAATGTGAAAATTGGACAAGTGGATATCTTTTAAGAGTCAAAAGTCAGTTTATATGTTACATCTCAAAACAGTGAGTTCCATTTTAGAAAAATGTTATAAGGGGGATGGTCAGTTTACTACCATTTTTTGGTTTCTAAAATATATTAATTTTTCTTATTTCATGATTATTTTATAGGAAGATCATAATCAACCATTGTTTGGAGTTCAGTTTAACTGGCACAGTAAAGAAGGGGATCCACTAGTATTTGCAACTGTGGGAAGCAACAGAGTAAGTATCAAGGGACCTGTCTGGCATTTGGTTTGAGTATTATAACAGGTTCTGGTGTTAATGTAATAAGTGTATGATTTTTTTTTAAAGGGTACTTCCTTTTAAATTTTTTTTTTAATTTAGTGATTTGAGAGAGAGAGAGAAACATCCACTTTATTTATGCATTGATTGGTAGATTCTTGTATGTGCCCTGACTAGAGATTGAACCTGCAACCTTGGCAAATTGGGATGACACTGTAACAGCTAACCTACCTGGCTGGGGCTTAAGTGTAATGATTTTGGGATAAATTTTGTTTAGCCAGTTGGCCATTATTATTCCTTTCTGTAAAAATGAAGCATTCTAGATGTTTAATTAAACCTAGAATTCTTGACTGAAAATACATCTTTATTTTACATATTATTCCCAGTTGTTCACAAAACAGGTTTCTGTTTATATTTTCTGTTACTAATTTGTTTTTGAGTGGTTGAAAGAATTGACATTGCTCTTTTGGAAGTGATTTTAATAGTTTATCATTCTAATTTGTAGAAGAAGTCTGCTTTCTTAATGCCTCTGTATAAATGCAAAGCATAAATTCAGTGAATAAATATAATAGATGTTGAAAGTATTTTAATTATTTGCAGTAAACATTTGATTTGTTTTTATTGGAGAAAACCAAGAACATCTTGAACCAAGAGAAGTGCATGAAAAAACCATGCTGGGCACCTTTTTTTTTTTTTTAAAGTAACACTGTGCATTTATTTTTTAAAAGATTTTATTTATTTTTAGAGAAGGGGAAGGGAGGGAGAAAAAGAGGGAGAGAAACATTGATTGGCTGCCTCTTACGCATGCACCTACCAGGGACTGAACTCACAACCCAGGCTTGAGCCCTGACCAGGAATTGAACCAGTGACCCATTGCTTTGCAGCGAGATGCCCAACCAATTGAGCCACACTGGTCAGGGCGCTAGGCACATTTTTAATGTAAATCTTTATTTAATTTTTGAGTTGAACCAGGGGCTTAGCATGTATATGGTAAAGATTTATTCATTCATTTCCTTCTAAATAAGTGGAGAACAGGAGACTCCCTAGTGACTCTCTAGAAAGAGGATCTCGAGTTTTCTATTAAATTGAAATCACTTCAGTGAAATAATATTGTTCTAAGTTTTTATTAGGTAACATTCTGGGTATTCATCAGTACTGTAGTAGGAGTTAAGACGAACAATATAGAAATAGATTGGTGTATTCAGAAAAGAAAGATGGAGGGAATGGGCTAGTTGAATATGGGTCGACAACAAGTACAAGTCACTTCGTCTACCTCTAGCTTAACAGGGAAAGTGAGGGGAGTCTGGGAAGTACCCCATAAGTTATTTTCGTTGAGTAAAATAAAATTTTATGCTTCTTTAGTATTGGGCTAAGCTTCTTAAAGAAACAAAATTACGTAGCCCTGGCTGGTGTGGCTCAGTGGATTGAACACTGGCCTGCGAAACGGAAGGTCACTGGTTTGATTCCCAGTCAGGGCACATGCGTGGGTTGGGAGTGTGCAAAAGGCAACCTTGTATCTCTCACACATTGATGTTTCTCTCCCCCTCTTTCTCCCTCCCTACCCCTCTCTCTAAAAAAGTAAATAAATGAAATCTTTAAAAAAGAGAGAATGTGATTTTTAATGCACACTGTTTCCTATTGTCTGTGGTGCATTTTTAATGCAGTTTCTTATTGTCTAATGGCCACCATAATGGGAAGTTATCTTCAGAATAAAAGAGGATGCAGAATTAATAGAATAAAATGGAATTTATTATAGGGTAATTTACTTGTGGGAAGATTGGGTCTGAGTAGACAGACTGCCCAGTTTTGCACAATTCTCCGCTAAAGTCTCCTGTTTCAGTACCGTTTTTATAATACAACTCAGGTACTATTGATTGACAAGACAGAGGAACAAAGAATGCAGTAGCTCCAGGGCCCATACTTCCTGGTGGTTAATACTGTCAACAGTTTGATAGTCATCCTGGCCATTACTAACAAAAGTAATAGGGTTTCATTTTAGGGAACACCGATAATCATTAACTAGAAAGCTTTCATATGGCTACTAAGGACAGTAAGGTCGGTCAAAGGTCATAGCGTTAAAGACACAAAGATGGAGATGGTTTTTGTTGACGTCTACATCTATATGCCTATATTTGTTTTCTGCTTTTTTTAAAATTGAATTTATTGAGGTGACATTGGTTCACAAAATGTTTTTTCTTAATGTTGATACTCTGTTCTCAACCAAAATTAACGTTCTAACAGGGAGTTAGTATTACAATATTTAATATATTCTGGAAATTATGTAATACCTTAGACTTTATAATATCTTCCTTAAATTAAAGAAGCTGTTTTCTTTTTTTTTTTTTTTTAAGGGAGAGGGGAAGGGAAGGAAAAAGAGAGGGAGAGAAACATCGATTGGTTGCCTCTTGTACATGCCCTGACCAGAAACCAAACCCACAGTCTAGACCTGTGCCCTGACCAGGCGCCCTATCGCTTTTGCAGGACTATGCCCAACCAACCAAGTCACACTAGTCAGGGCTTACAGGAGCTATTTTAAAATAGTAGTGTCTGTAGTATCTTAAAGATACAGTTGTGACTAAAATATGTTTAAAAACTAAAGGGTATGTTTCTGTGTTTGAGATAAAATTTTCTGTATTTTGTTTTCATTAGGTTACTTTATATGAATGTCACTCACAAGGAGAAATCCGGCTATTGCAGTCCTATGTGGATGCTGATGTATCCTTTCCTGAATTTTCAGTATCTTTGAGTAAAGAAATTGACGTTTCATAAGTACACTGAAACTTCCAAATTAATTAGTTCCGTAAAGTTATGTTGTTCTTTCTTAACCTTAACCAATGCTATTTCTTCACTACCATCCAAGAAATTTCTGGTTCTAGTTATCTAGTTTTCCTAATCTCTAGAAATGCATTTTAGGGTAGATATGAGGGATAATGGTACAGGTGGAGAGAGTTGAGTATTGGAAATCCAGTAATAGACAAATGATAAGAGTAACTAAAGCCTCCTGTTTTTTTTGTTGTTGTTTTGTTTTCAGATTATAAGAGAAAGTGTATTTAGAAAGTTACAGAGGTAGTAGAAGTGAGCCATCTGGGCTGTGTAGGCTCTGGAAACAAGTTACAGAAGCAGAGGAAGGACCCTTGGCTCTTAGGAAAGGGAAAGCCAAAGGTAACACACCTGGGGAGGAGAAGAGGGGGCAGAGAAAGGCATGGGCATGCTTCTGGTTTTTGTTTGTTTGTTTGTTTTTACTTTGCCTAGAACTGTATCATTTCAGAGTAGTTATATTGATGAACATACGTTGATCGGAAGCTAGGACTGGAAGTCATATCAAATATTTGATCCACAAAGCCTACAGGGAAATAATACACATGTCCAGTTTGCTTAGGAAACAAAATATTGCAAAAATTGGATTCATAAAGAAAAAGAAAGATTTAAAAAGCCAAAGGTTTAGATAGAAAACTTGATAAGATGTTTCATCTAGTTCTATTTGAAAACTTAGCAAACAAGAAGACATGGACTTTCAGTCTTCCCTAGATGATATGTAAAGAAGTGACCTATAGTCATATTGGGAAGGCCTCACACAGGAAAAAGTGGAAAACTGAATAATCATCTGTGTCTAGAGGCATATAGTTGTAAGTATTGGCATAGAGCAAAAGTCTGCTTTTGTATAGTCCCTGGGGCTGGCCATTTGTTTGTTTTTGCTTTTTTAATTGAGGTAATGGGCCACTCACCTGTTTTTGTAAATCAAATTTTATTTGGACACAGCCATTCCCATTCATTACATACTGTCTAGCTGCTTTCAAAACAGCTATGCAAACAGCTACATAGTAATCAAAATTGAGTGGAAGGACTGGCTTTGTTTGATCATTTGGTATAGATTTTAAACCTAAATGTCACCATTGTTTAAAGCTGGTAGTGTAAAAAATAATAAGTTATATGTCAGAACTTTGGTAGTTCTTTGGAGGATTCCATGTATTGTAATCGTTGGCGTGTTTACTTACCAAAAAAAATTATATTTCTTAACCAGCATTTTGTAGGCTGATGAAAACTTTTACACTTGTGCATGGACATATGATAGCAATACAAGCCATCCTTTGCTGGCTGTGGCTGGATCTAGAGGCATAATCAGGATAATTAATCCCATAACAATGCAGTGCATAAAGGTGGGTTTTCTGGTTAAATTGTAGATCTGCTTTCTTTGAATGCCCATCTGTGAAAACTTGTCATGTTGAATTTAAAACTAAAGGAATTAATGTCTACAGTTTCTAATTTGATTGTACTTTGCTTATTTTCATCCTTTAGACAAGTCTTACCATTTCAAAAAAATTTTTTATTTATTGATTTGAGAGAGGGAAGGGAGGAAGGGAGAGAAAGAGAGAGAAACATTGATTCGTTGTTCCATTTATTTATGCATTCATCGGTTGATTTCTTGTATGTGCCCTGACCAGGGATGGAACCCATAATCTTGGCGAATGTGATAATGCTCTAACATCTGAGCTACCCAGCAAGGGTTATTTACATTATTTTCTTTCCTTCTGCCTTGCCTTGTTCTGAGAAGCTCTAAATGAATAATAACAGAAGAGTCCATTTTTCAAGACACGCTAACTAGGGTTGAAACGTTGGAAGTTGATACTAAGTTTTACATACTGTCTTAAAAGTTTTTTTTTACCCCAAAGACACAGAATTACCTGAGGATCTTTTAAATCTTTGCCTTGCCCTTGCTAATCCAATCAAATTAGATTATCTGCATATGGAATTTAAGCATCTTTTTTTTTTTCTTCAAGTTTGTTGGATGATTTAATATGCAGCCAAGGTTGAGAATCACTACTTTAAGTGAAACTTTTTCATTCTCTTAAGATTAATGAAAAAAATTTTATAATTATTTTTCTTAGCAAACATTTACTCACAGATTAAATATTTTACAATAGGATTTATTATTTTTATATGAAAGTTGATATGTTTTAAATTTATTGTAGCACTATGTTGGCCATGGAAATGCTATCAATGAGCTGAAATTCCACCCACGAGATCCGAATCTTCTCCTTTCAGTCAGTAAAGGTAAGAGAAGGAAATTTTTTTTTTTAAGAGACAAACTGTTCTAAGGAAAAAAAGCCATATTTAAAAGTAATTTATAACAGTAAGTTTTACTACAAAAAAAATCGCAGGCTACAATAGCATCCCCAAACCAAGAATTGGGAAAAGGGACCATGAAATACACTGTTACATCAGATAGAAATAAAATAATTGGTAATGAGGATTAGTTATGTTACTCTTATTTACTATATTACATTAAGATAGATTTGCAACTATCACTTTCTCCAGTAATATAATAAGAAATAATGCATCTGAAAATCCATGATGTCTTTATAGATAAAAACTTTTGTTTTATAAAGGATTCCCTATAGAATTTCTTCAAAACCAAAATTCTGCAGCATAAGCTCTTTGATATATTTGTCATACTTGTTTTAGCATTGCCTTTCTCTGTATACCTATGTCAGCATTTTAAGTTTATTCTGATTCAGACACACTTCTTAGTTTTTTCTGAGCTCCATGAAATGATTTGGGTTGTTACTGCTACATTCCGTTCTTGATTGTCCTTTCTCTTTTGCTTCTAAATTATTACTCTAGTCAAGTTTCTTTTCTTTAGTTTTTAATTATTGATTTTAGAGAGAGATGAAGAGGGGCGGAGAGAAACATCAATTTGTTTTTCCACTTATGCATTCATTGGTTGATTCTTGTGTGTGCCCTGACCATAAAATAGAATCTGCAACCTTGGCCTATGGGATGACAGTAACCAATTGAGCTACTGGGCCAGGGCCTCTTTTATTTTCCAAAAGGCTTGTCATATATATAATCTGTTCTCCCCAGTCTGCTCAAATTAAAACTCTTGGGAAATTGTCTATTTTTTGGAAATTGACACCTAAGAACTGATAACCCTGTTTTTAAAAAAAGAAATTTATTTATTTATATTTAGAGAGAGTGGAAGGGAGGGAGAAAGATACAGAGAGAAACATCGATCAGCTGTCTTTTGCACATGGCCCTCAAACCAGGCATGTGCCTGGACCTGAAATCGAACTGGGAACCTTTCACTTTGTGAGATGCGAACCAACTGAGCCACCCTACTCAGGGCCTGATAACTTTCTTGATAACAGTAGTTGCAGTCAGGTGTTATTTTACAAGTGATAGAGGCCATAATACCTCATTTGTTCTAAATATTGTAACTTTTTAACCCTGCTCTTCCCCCATTGTGTCAGTAAGAGCATTTTTTTAATCAAACAGCTTTTCAAATGAATAGGAATTTTGCTGCACACAAAACCATCACAAAAGTGAAAGAACAACCTACAGAAAAGTAGAAAATACTTCTAAATCATATATCTAATAAGGGCTATTACAGTTTAACAGTAATAAGACATTCAAATTAAAAAATGGGTAAAAGTTTTGAATGACATCTTTCCAAAGAACATACACAAATGCCTGGTGAGCATGTGAAAAAGCATTCAGTATCTCATTAATCATTAGGGAAGTACAAATAAAAAACACAATAAAATTCCATTTCACATCTGCTGGAATGGTTATAACCCAAAGATACAATAAAGTGTGTTGGCTAGGATGTAGAGAAACCCCTCCTCCCCTATATTACTGGTGGGAATGTAAAATGTAGTCACATTGAAAAACAGTTTGACAGTTCCTCAAATAGTTAAACATAGAATTGTCATTCCTGGGGCAGTGGGTGTGTATATAACAAATGCCTATGTAAAAATTTGTATACTGTTGGAATCAAATCATTTTTATGGCAATGTTAAATTCCACTAACTAAACTAATGTTTTACAAGGTATTAGTGTAATATGTATATTATAATTAGTAATAAGTACAGTGTAATTGGTATAATTTGTACATTGTATAGTGTAATGTGTACATTCTAAGTAGTGTAATACAAGGTCTGGCAGAAGAAATGCCCTTTGTCTATGAACTTTTATGATTTTCATTACAAAGTCATGGGTGTAATTCTGTAACAGCAATATCATACTCAAGTACACCGTATGATATTCTAGGTGAAGTGTCCAAATTGCTGTCCATCTTGTGTGAGACATTCATGTACCCTACCAACTGCAGGGTCTGGCATTATTCTGCCAGACCCTGTAAATATTCATGTACAACATGAACATTATTATAATTCAAGCTTTACATGGCATTTATATTTATTATTGCTGTACCCTATTTTCTTCTTAATATTTAGTGGAAAATGGGATTGCTTGAGTTAGTTATAACTTTTCTTAAATTTTTTTCTCACTATCACCATGCTTTATATAGATTTGCAAGAAATAGAATGCCAGCTGTCATGCTATCAGTTTTTTGAGGTCTTTAGTAAAGAAATTTACTTGTTTCTTTTTTCTTTTTATTGATTTTATTGAAGTGACACTGGTTAACAAAATTATACAGGTTTCAGGTGCACAATTCCATGACACATATTCTGTACAGTATGTTGAAGGTGCACCACCCCATACAGTTATAATTTTTTAAAGGTCTGCAATACTATAAAATAGACATATATATGTAGATTTCAGTTCTGTTTTTGGATTTACTGCAGAAATCTTATAAATCTACTACTCAGTCCTCTTTAATATGTAAATGGATATGGTAGAGGGCAAAGCTAATGTTTTGTTCTATGGCATAATGTAAAACTTCTGTCAAATCCCTATGTATTTTCTAATCTTAAAATAGATCTTTATCAAATTAGGATATTAGTCTAATAAGTTAAATATATTTTTTAAGACCACAAATATTTCTTTTCTTGAAAGTTTGTGCTGATACCTAGCTAAATCTATATGTGATATAAATATTTTCCATGATGCAGATTCCATTCTTAGTCTTTAATGTTCATAAGTCCAAACTATTGTAGTATTTACTTCTTTAAAGAGGTTTTGAACGTCCACAGTAAATGAGTGATAAAGATTTATCTTAATTTTTTTATGTCTATACTAGATCACGCTTTACGATTATGGAATATCCAAACGGACACTCTGGTGGCAATATTTGGAGGTGTAGAAGGGCACAGAGATGAAGTTCTAAGTGCTGTAAGTTGAAAGCTGCAGACAGTGACTTTTGGGTGCACATAGTTGTGAACAATCTACCTGCACCCCTAACTCTTCCCTTAAAAGAAAGCATATGATTTCTTTTCATATAGCCTGCTGGCAGTCATGTCATTTGCTTGTGACGTGCAAGGTTTTTGTCTTACAGGTGAAGGAATAAAAGCAAGTAAGGTTGTGTTTTACCTGTACTCATGCACTGTTTTATTCCCATGCCTGGTTCTCATGGAAGAGTACTATGAACTTGTTTTTTTCTTTTATTGATCTAAAATCACCAAGTTAACTTTTGTTTTGCTGTTTATCAGTTATAAAAGGAAAAAGGTTAAATTAGCAATAAAGAAACTTCATCTTTTATTTGCAGGAAGTGTTTTATTGTGCTCACACTGAGTTTTAGATAACTCCTATTGATGGTATGGTACTATCTGATGATATAAGTGTTTTTAATCAGATTTCAGATTTTGACATTATTTTAGCTTTACATATGTCTCATTTATAGTTTAATCATTTAGTAGTTTTACTGCTGTTCGTCTCTTTTTCATTAAACTACATAAAGGGGCACCATATTTTGCATAATGTAGCCCTTTAATTGGAGGTACCAAATATTCATGTAGTTGTAGTTTGTATACTTTTGTGAGAATCATGCCTACCTTAAGATAACCTACAACTACCAACTTGGCCTTCCTAGAAGTCGCAGTAGCCTTCCTCATTTGGCTTTATCCGTGAAAAAACTGAGACTACTGTTCTTTGTTACGAATTTTAAATTAGAGCTACTGGCTCTAATGGCGTTTGTTGGTGTTGACAAGTGAGGTAATTAGGAAAAGTAGTAGCAACCAGACATGTGAATTCATTAGTTAATAAAATTATATAGGTTTCAGGTGTACAATTCCGCAATCCCTCATCTGTATATTGTGTATTCACCATCCAAGTCATTTCCTTCCATCACCACATACTGTTCTTTCTTTTTTTGGTTTCTTTTTTATTTCATAAAACAAAAACAGGTGACAGTCTATATTCCTTCTCTGTAATACAGAATTCAATGTTAGAAGGATAGATGTGTGAAATTTGCATTAACCCATGTACTATGCACTAATTAAATAGCCTATCTGTGCCACAGTGTCTTATCCATGAAGTAAGGTGGCATAAGCTTGTTACAGTAGATCATCTGTTCAATGCCTATTAAAGATTTGTAAATAACATGATAAACTTACTTCATTTTTTAGGCATTTTTTAAAAAGTCATTTAAAAGTGAACTCTAAGATCAGTATAACTGAAGTTTGTGACTTAGATGTACAGGTGAAATTTCAGTTGTTTAAGGACTCACTGTAGCTTCACATATAGACATCAGTTTCATTGCTTAATTAGGGTTGGACAAAGAAAAGAGATTAAACTACTCAGGTTTTTGTGTTATACCTCAGTATTCAGTTTATCCTCAAAATCAAGCAAAGGAAATATTTTAAAGTTCCTTGAAAGATAAAATGAAATTTGAACACTTTTTTTGCCTTTCATATTGTATAAACTCATTTACTGCGATGTTGATAAGTCACGTAAAACTAAATCTTGAAAGCAGAAAAAACTTTTACACTTCATACGTAGATGAAACCCAAAATGTTAGTGTTGTGATTTGAAATACAGCTTTCACAATACTATGCATCAGGTGAAAATTGAGTAGTATAATTAGAAAAATAATTTAAATAGTTAACTTAAGCTTTTTTGTTTTACATACAGGATTATGATCTTTTGGGTGAAAAAATAATGTCCTGTGGTATGGATCACTCTCTTAAACTTTGGAGGATTAATTCAAAGAGAATGATTAATGCAATTAAGGAATCTTATGATTATAACCCAAATAAAACTAACAGGTAACATTTGTGGCATTTAAAACAAGTATCTTTCTCATGATGTTGAATAGATGAGTTTTACTTTTTCCAAAATTGTTATGTAAACCCCTAGCACTGAGTTGAGGAGCCCCCGTTGTAAAATACATACCATAAAGTCATTGATTTTAATCTAATGTATTTGTGGTTCATTCTTCAAAATCCCTTTGAATTGTGTTTTCTCTGACTTTGTAGCACATTTCACTTATTGTTATTTAGGTATGCGTATGGTGGGCCTTTTAATTTATAAAAATTTTAAGCCTCTTAAAGTAATTGTGGAATAGAGCAAAGGACCCTCAGAATGTTATTAGCATTATTAGTCAACAGTGTAAAATTTAATTCAAGATAGTAAATCTTGTTTTTTATTTTATTTTTAAAAATATTTTATTTATTTTTAGAGAGAGGGGAAGGGAGGAAAAAAGAGGGTGAGGAACCTCAATATGCAAGAGTTAATATTGATCAGTTGCCTCTCATGTCCTCCCAAGTGGGGACCTCAGCTGCAATCCAGGCATGTGTCCTGATTGGGAATTGTCCTGGCGACTTTTTGGTTTGCAGGCCTGCACCCAGTCCACTGAGCCATACCTGCCAGGGCAAATCTTGTTTTTTTAATGGGGCTCCTAGCTTTAATTCACAGTAATATAATGCTTCCCCTTGATTGCTCCTTGTTTCATTAAATGGAGAAAATTCAAAAGTGGGAGCCTTGCTCAGTAGGACTAAGAGGTGGGAACTTTGGTGTTTTATACATGCATACACACACATGCACACTGGTTCCGGCAGAAGTAATGCCTGTTTGAGTGAGGTTGGTATGGTAGTAATATGGGTGTAATAATTTATAGTTTTAATTTGAACATTTCACCTAAAATGTCATATGGTGTGCTTGAGTGTGATATTGTTCTGTTACAGAATTACATGCTTATGATTTGTGAAAAAAGATTTTGTAATAAAAACAGGGCGTTATTTGTGCCGGACCCTTTATACATATTTAATTTTTTTTTAATGATTTATGGAGAGAGAGGGACAAAGAAACACTGATTTGTTGTTCTACTTAGTTATGCATTCATTGATTGATTCTTTTATATCCCCTGAATAGGGATCATACCAGCAACCTTGGTGTATCGGGATATGCTCTAACCAACTGAGCTACCCAGCCAGGGCCTCCTTAATATATTTTTGAAATGCTAACACTTTCACTATAATTGTCATATGTCTGTTATGTTAACTTTGCATTTTGTTTTTAGCAAAGAGCTAGAATTTTCTGGTTAGCAAGCCAGACATTAATAAATTGTTGATTAAACTTGTAGCCATCAGTAAATATTTCAATGCACTAACATTCATCAAACCTCAGTGGCCTCTAAGGATTCATACAACTTTCAGATATCTATCTTAAAACACCAACAGTTAGTATAGTACTAAATTTATTTTTTATAATTTTTAGAACTCTGGAATACATAGAAATTATATTTCAGTTTACAGAAAGTAACAGTGAGCTATGTTAGTCTTCTTGAGAAATTTAACATATAGATTATATTATGTATTTGATTTAAAAACAATTAACATAATTATAGCAGAGTTAAGAACTTTTAGCAGATCATTAATAACATTTTAATGCTTTAATAAAGAAAAGATCCCAGAATTCATATTGGAGGAATATTAGAAATGATTCGGCCCAACATCCCTTTTTTATATACATGAGAAGAGTAAAGGGAGGACCTGTGACTTGCCCAAGATATAACTAATTCATGGCATATCAATCTTCTACACTTATTTCAGTACAAAAAGTGAATCATTACATTAGAAATGTTGCGTATACTTTTAATTAACTATGGAATTGGTAGCAACTTCTGGTTTATGGTCTTCACACAAACATTTTTCTTTTTTTTATTGATTTAAAAAAATTTTTCTTTTTAGAGAGGGGATGGGGGAGAGAGCAATATTGATTTGTTGTTTCACTTATTTATGCATTCATTGGCTGATTCTTGTATGTGCCCTGACCAGAGATCAAATCGCAACCTTGGCATATTGATGCTTTAACCAGCTGAGCTACCTGGCCAGGGCTTCACACAAACATTTTAAAGGGAAAAAATGGCACCATACCTTTTTTTCCTAAGTACAGGAAAAGACCTAACTAATAATCAAATTCCTGTCAGTAACCATTTTCAGAAATTGTTGCTAAAAGGCAGAACTCTCATGTAATCTTTAATTTTAGCAGCCTTTTGAATGATATCATTGTTCCTAGAAAAATGACTATCTTTTGAAATAACCAAGATGTATTGACTTTCATAGACTAATACTAAAGAATTGAATAGGTATTTTCTATGAAAAACTTTCAGTTCTGTAATCAGATGTCTTTGCTTATCATTGGTTTGGTAGCCAGAATTGATTAAATTTGGCCTATATATAGTACATAGTAAGATAGGAAGCTGCAGATTTTTTTATTGTAGTTTTTTTTCCCTTACTATTTATCCCCCTTATACCCCAGAAGCTCCAGTTTTTATAAATGAAATTTTGTAGGGTAAAAACAAAATTGAATTGGCAGCTGATAATGGAATAAAATATAGAAACAAAAATGGAGTAAGACTTTAGCTCTGAATAAACGAACAAGAAGGTATTCAGTTTTCTAGGAACAAAGAAAAATCAATAGTCATATTATTTTTCAAAATTTTATAAATCCAAAAATAAAAATTAGTGTAATTCTACTATACTTTTTTCTCTTAACTTTTGACATTTCCATTTCAGGCCATTTATTTCTCAGAAAATTCACTTTCCTGACTTTTCTACCAGAGACATTCATAGGAATTATGTTGATTGTGTGCGATGGTTAGGTGATTTGATACTTTCCAAGGTATGGTAATTGCTGTTAAGCTGTACTTCCATTGTTCGTGTGAGTTGGATCTTTTTAGGGAGCACGGTTTTTTATGCAGTTTGGTAAATTGGATGGCAGATGGGAAATCGCTGTTTTTTTTGTTTGTTTGTTTTTTGAAGTATCATTTTGATAGGGTTGGAAAGTTGCTGGCTTAAAACATCCCGATGAATTTTTATAATTTGTGCTCCAATAAAATGAAAAATGTTAATTTGTAAGATGATATTGTTGTGATACCCAGTGTTACTGTGAAATAACCAATATTTAAAGCCAGTACTACTAGGGGTTGTTTTTTTTTTTTTTAATGTTTGTGTCCATTTCAGCAAACTTTTACATATAAACACAGACAACTGGAGTTGGCTCATGGGCTATATAGTTTGCCAACCCCATCTCTAGAATGTCGATATGTATATGTATTTATTTTTTGCTGATAATTTAGAAGTTGTTGGTGATGTCATCCGAACATTTAGGATTGTCAAATTTGGAGAAAATGCTATCCCATTTCTTTTCTTGTGTGGATTTCAGGGCACTTTACATTTTCTTGGGCAGAACCTTATTTTTTTTCTTGATCTTGCAGATAGTTTTACCTGTTTTTTTTTTTTTCCTTTTTACCTTTTGGTCTTGAAATTAGATACACAGGAAGTTTCAAAGATAGTGCAGAGGGGCCCCATATTGCCCTTCCCCCAATGGTTGTGTAATTATAACACAATATCAAATCTAGGAAATTGACATTGTACAAAGTGTGTGTCATTTTATCACATGTGATTTTGTCACCTCAAGAATGTTACAGCACGGGGCCTTTTAAGATTGTTTTTTCTTTTTTTTTTTTCCACTCATTATAAAGCCATCCAAGTTGTTGTGTGTATCAGTACTTCTCCCTTTTTATTGCAGAGTAGTATTCCATGGTATGGGATGTACCACAGTTTATTTAGCCATTCATCTATTGTAGGACATTTTGGTCATCTCCAGATTCGGGCTATTACAAATAAAGCTGCCAATGAACAATCGTGTACAGGTTTTGTGTGGACTTACTTGTAAGTGTTCATTTCTCTGGGATAAATGCCTAGAAGGGCAATTGCTGGGTCATGGTTAAGTTTGTTTAGTTTTTTAAGAAACTGCCAAACTATTTTCCAGAGTGGCCGTCCCATTTTACATTCCCACCAGAAATGTAAGAGAGCTCGAGTGTCTCGGAATCTTCGCCGGCATTTGGTATTGTCACTATTTTTTATTTTAGCTGTTCTGATAGGTGTGTAGTGATACCTCATCGTGGTCTTAATTTGCATTTCCCTGATGGCTAGTGATGTTGAACATCTTTCATGTGCTTATTTACCATCCATATATACTTTTCGATGATGTCTCTTCATATCTTTTGCTCATTTTCTAATTGGATTGGTTTTTGTTTTTATTTTTTTACTGTTGAGTTTTGAGAATTCTTAATATATTCTAAATATGAATCCTGTGTCAGATATGTAGTTTCCAAATATTTTCTTTCAGTCTGTAGCTTGTCTTTTCATCCTCTTAACAAGGTCTTTTGCAGAGCATGTTTCTAATTTTGATGAAGTTCAATTTATTGATTTTTTTTTAATTAATGATTTTATGGATCATGCTTTTGATATGTTTAAATGCTCTTCACCAAGCCAAAGATCCTAAAGGTTTTCTCCTATGTTTTCTTCAAAAAGTCTTATACCATTTGTTATGTTTTATATTAAATATATGATCCATTTAAAGTTAATTTTTTGTGTGAAGTTTAGGTAGAAGTTTATTTTTTGCCTATAGATATGCAATTGTTTAGCACCATTTATTGAAAGACCATTCTTTTTCTTTTTAATTGCTTTCGTACTTTTGTCAAAATTGTTTGGCCATACTTGTGTGAGGCTGTTTTCTGGTTTTTCTTTTTCATTCGAGTACTCCACCAGTACTACATATACAGTTTTGATTACTCTAGCTCTGTAATAAGTCTTGGAATGGGTAGAGTGATTTCTTCCATTTTATTATTCTTTTTCAAAATTATTTTAGTTATTCTCATTGCTTTGCCTTTCCATATAAATTTTAGAATAATCTTGTCTACATTTATTAAAAATCTTGCAGAGCTATTTTGGGGGAGGGAGGATTTTGATCAGAATTGTGTTAAATCTGTATGTCAATTTGGTGGGAAATTAGTATCTTTACTCTGCTTAGTCTTCTAATCCATGAACATGGTATCTCCATTTATTTAGGTCTTTGATTTTTATGATCAGCATTTTGTAGTTTTTAGCGTACAATTTCTGTACTTGCTTTATTAGATTTAGATCTGAGTATTTTTCCTTTTTTTTTTTTGAGTGATTGTAAATGGTATTTTTTAATTTCCATTTCTTTTTGTTCATTATTACTATATATTAATACAGCTGACTTTTTCATATTAGTCTTGAATACTGTGAGCTGTTAGACCTTATTCTAGGAGTGTTGTTGCTGTTAATTACTTGGGAATTTCTACATAGACCATCTTATCTGCAAATAGGGACAGTTTTATATCTTCCTTTCTGATGTGGATGCTATTTCCTTTTCTTGCCTTATTGCACTGGCATACTTCAATACTACATTGATTAGCAGTGTTACAAGCAGGCATCTTTGACTTATTTCTGATATTAAGGAGAAGAATACAGTCTTTCACAATTATGTATATTAGCTGTATGTCTTTTGTAGATATTCTTTATCAAGTTGAGAATTGTCCCCTTTTTAGTTTTTTGAGTTTTATCATAAGTGGCTGTTGAATTTTGTTAAATGCTTTTTTTGGGTCAGGTGATATGATCGTGTGGTTTCTTTAGTGTGTTAATGCAGTAGATTTCATTGATTGGTCATTGATTATAGATAAAGCCTTGTATCCCTGGAATACGTTTATTTGGTCATGCTATATAATTACAAGTTACTGAATTCTTTTTACTAATATTTTGTTAAAGATTTTTGTGCCTATGTTCATGAGGTTGTGATGCTGATCTGAAGTGTTCTTTCTGTACTGCTTTTGTCTGGTTTTGGTTTCGAGAATACTGTCTTCATAAAATCAATTGCAAATCTACACTTGTGTTTTCCTGAAGAGATTATATGAAATTGGTGTTAATTCTTTAAATGATTCATGGATTCTTCAGTTAAATCATCTGAGCCTAGAAAATTTTGAGGGGGAGTTTTAAAATCACAAATTTCATTTCCTTAATAGTTAAAAGGCTATTCAAATGAACTGTTTCATACTGGCGAATTGTGGTAGTCTTTAAAATCTACTTTCTTATGTTTGCTGTGGGTATACTCATATTTTGCTGTTTTACTAGTTTCTTAAGGTGGGAGCTTAGATAATTGACTTGACTTAGGTTATTTAGTTAGAACTTTTCTAACATAAGCATTTGGTGCTATGAATTTCTGTCAGCACTGCTTTAGCTGTTATCTCACAAATTTTGACATGTAGTGTGTTGTTAAGTTACTAGATAATCTATATCTTTGTTGATTTCCTACTTGTTTTATTATTGAGAGACGACTGTCGAAGTTTCCAGCTATAATTGTGGATTTTTCCCTTTCAGTTCTATGATATCTTGGAGCTCTGTTGGTTGGTGCTTATACACTTACTGTTGCAATGTTGTGGTGGCCTGACCCCTTTATCATTATGTAAAGTCCATCTTAGTCATTTTACTTTCTTTTGTTTGATGTTTACATGGTACATCCTTTTCCAACTTTTTACTTTTAATGTACATATATCATATCCGAAGTGAGCTTCTTGTAGGCAGTGTATAGTTGGGTCATGTTTTTTTAATCCACACTGTCTAACTTTCAGTTGCTATATTTAAACCATTTACATTTAAGCCTTAACATATCAGTTATCACATTGTCTGCTATTTAATTCTTTTTTATTTTTAATTTCTCTGGGTTTTTTCTCCTAACTTTGTATAAGTTTTGTGAACATATTCCTTTTTGATTTGCTTGTAGTATTTTTTAATATATTTCTTTAGCTTTTTTGGTGTTTGCCCTTGATGTTACTGTACACATGATATATATGTGGTACATACATTTGACCGTTGAACAACATGATGGTTTCACTCAGGGGTATGCAACCTTTTGGTGTCTCTGGGCCACATTGGAAGAGGAACAGTTGTCTTGGGCCACACATTAAATACACAAACACCAATGAAAACTGATGAGCAAAAAAAAAGGTTTTAAGTAAATTTATGATTTTGTGTTGGGCTGCATTCATAGCCATCCTGGGACACCTGTCACCTGCGGGCCATGTGTTGGGCACCACTGGGAAGATTCTGACCCCACACAGTCAAAAATCCATGTGTAACTATAGTTAGCCCTCTGTATATGTGGATGTGGAGTCCCAACTGTAGATCAAAAATAACCTTTTTTTCCCCCCAAGAAAGAGTCCTTGTGTTGGTGGACCTGCATAGTTCAAACCCCTATTGTTCAAGGGTCAACTGTAAATCAGTCTTCTTAACTTTGTATCAGTATTTTACCCCTTCCAGTAAGGTGTGGAAACCTTACGTTTTTTTAGTTCCCTTTGTCTTCTATTTATATAATTGTCTTAAATATTTCCTTTACAATGAGGAACTGCATCAAATAGTATTACAACTGTTGCTTCAACCATCAAACATAACTTAAAAACTCAGGAGGGAAAGGTAAATATTGTATTTGCTCATTTTACTTTTTTTGTTCATCCTGATGTTTGATATTTCAAGATCCCTTCTTATATCATTTCCATTATGTTCATAAAACTTCCTGGAGCCATTTGTTTAGGGTAGTTCTGCTGGTGACAAATTCTCTTAATTTTTCATAGTTTGAGAATGTTTTTGTTTCCCCTTCATTCCTTAAAGGTGTATTTGTTTACTGTATATAGTATTTTGTGTTGCAGTTCTTAAACACTTGAAAAATGTCATGCCCTTCTTTCTGGTCTCCATGGTTTCTAATGAGAAATCTGCCATCATTGGAATTGTTCTTTCTGTCTTAACTGCTTTCAGAATTTCTTTCTTTGTATTTAACTTTTTGTAAGTTTGTGATGTGTCTTAATACAGATTTCTTTGAGTTTTATCTTTCTGGGGTTCACTGAACTTCTTCAATCTGTAGTAGGTTTATTTCTTATGTTTATGAATTGCTCATTGAAGCATTTTTATCATGGGTTGCTTTAAAATCCTTGTCAGATCATTAAAGTTGGGATTTTCATGTTTCTTTTTTAATTATTTTGTTTTAATTTAATTTATTTTAGAGTATGTTTATTAATTCTGGGGACTGAGAAACAAGGGAAAGGCTTAGGGTAGAAGGAACAATAGCAGAGAGCCTAGGTGGGGTTGTTTGGCTCCCTAGAAACATCAAAGAAGTGAGCCAAGGTGGGTCTCTTGTTGACTCACTGAAAGGTTAGAGAAAAGGGGCTTTGGAGACAAGTTCATGGGTTTTGCTGCCCGCTGTTCCCCTGGTTGCGAATCCCATGGGGTCCCCGAGAAGGGCATGGGTGCACTCCAAGGAGGGCACGGAGTTTTCTGTGTTTTGCTATGACAAGTGATTTTTTATTAAGATCTGGATATTTTGGGTATTATGTTACAAACTCTGGATCTTACTTAGATCTCCTACAGCAGGCTTGCTCTGATAAATTTTCAGCTGGGGAAGAGGAGCACAGGCTTATTATTGGCAGGTGGTAGAAAGGGAAGTTTAGGTTTCCCACTCTGTTGACTTGGTGATGGTGTTTTGTTACTGCTGGGGTATAGTTCAGGCTTTACCCTGTACCTCAGGTGACACCACCCTAGCAGAAGGGGCTGATTACTGCTTCTCAGGTGGTCTCCACTGACACTATAGGTGGTGGTTGTGAATATCCTGTCTCTTCTAGGCTTCCTCTGATACCACCCCAGCCAGAGAGAACGAGGAGTCACCTCATTACCATGAAGAGAAGAAGGAGTCAGGGTTATTAATGTGCTAAGATGCTTAGTTACCACCTGAGAAGGGAGTCCCACTGGCCTTTGCTGGTTCATATGGGGGCAGGTCCACCTTATTTTCTGTGGCATTTAGCTATAGTAGAGCATTTGTCGGAATATTCTCCCTTGCTAGGTTGCCATTTTCTGTTCTTTTGTAGAAAGCAGGCTTTTGGGGGTGAGGGGTTGGTTTTGTTTGTTTGTCTTCACCCAGTAGAATTGCTCAGTTACTGACTTTTCTAGCATCAAGCCTGAGATACATAAATGAGGCAAAAAAAAACCCCAGGGAACTCAGTTTCCTGAATGTTTCTAGGATTCCTAATCAGTCTGCCTCCTCTCTACCTTTCAGGCTTTTAAGTTGTCCTGAGTGGGACAAATAGAGAAAAGTATATCTGTCCTGTCATTTTGGAAGTAAAAATGCTGTACAATTTCTGCTCTTAGACCCTAATTAGATGATAGGAAAGGATTTCTGTATTTTAGGTGGGAAGCTAAATAAACTGAATGAACTACTGGTTGGCCAAAAAGTCCATTGTGATTTTTCCGTAAAATACAGGACACATTTTTCATTTTCACCAATAACTTTATTGATTTGGATATTTTGATTATGTTGGCTATCTCCCGCTATTGGCTTCTAGTGGGTAGAGGCCAGGGATGCTGCTAAACATCTTCCAATGTGTAAGACAGCTCCCCAGGAAAGAATTATTTGGCCAAAATGTCAGTGGTACCAAGAAATTTTGCAGACCACTTTTGACATGTTTGATCAGTCACAGCATCTTCTTCATACACTGCACAAATCTTTTTTTGCATTTCAGTTGCGTTTTTACCTTTCTTGAAATAGTAAAACATAATATGCCGACAATGTTGCTTATTTTCTTCCATCTTCAATGTTAAAATGGCTGCACAGAATTCACCAATTATGATTTATTTTTAAATGCCTGCTGGCATGATGGTTGTCACAATACAGTCTAATAAAATTGTTTCAAATGAAGTTAAAGACAACTAAGCACTATTAGAGCCATCATATGGATAAAAACATAACAGACTTTTTGGCCAAACCAATATATTGGTGGTCTCAAACCTGGCTCTGCATCGGAATCATTAGGGAACATTGTAAAAATAGATTCCTAGACCTTACCCCACAAATTCTAAATCTGACACAAGGACCTAGGAGTGTCTAATTTTTAAAAGCTCTCTAGGTGATTTCAGGTGCACCCATCCGTTAGTGTGGGTAAATGCTTTTTACCTCTCTGTGCTTTAGTTCTCCATGAGAAGACTCTATCAGATCCTTTACCAGTGCAGTCAGTAAGAAACACTTCAACAGCTATTTTACACTTCTGCTTCAGCCTCCTATCTCAGAGATTCTGACTCAGTAGGGCTGGGGCCAAGATGAGTTGAGAAAACAGTCTATCGATTCAGTTGTACACTTAGTTAAGAGTATTCAGACCAAGTGATGTCTAGTACTTTACAGTAAGGAACTTGTAAATATATAGCCCTGGGGTTTTATATAATCTAAAAAAGGGAGAGAAGAAAAAAAGCATGTTCACCTCACCCTAATCTTCCTCTGGCCCTACTATTCAGCTGTTTCAATGCCAGTCACCACAGGATTGCCACATGTGATTGTGTAGGCTGTTTCCTGTGAAACTTCAGGAAGCAGTCTTCACCTACACTAGGAATTTTTAGTCCTGGCACCTATTGAGGTACTTTGTGTAAGGTGTTCAGCAGCATCTCTGGCCTGTATTCAGTAGAGGTCAGAGACATTGCCAGATGTGTCTTACCTGGTTAGCCTTCAGCTTACTCAGTAATCTGAGTAGTGCCCACTGTTTTGCAAGTTTTCTTCCATTGTACTCCCTACCACTTGCTGCTTAAGTACAGTGCGTGCAAATATTCGAAGTTAGAGATGATAGGAAAATTATAACAGTCTATTTCAATCCCATCCCCATATCAGTGTTTTAACGTTAAGCCACTGCTTTTATGCCTTCCATATAACCTGATCTCTAAGGCCCTTTCTGTGAATTCATTAGCTTTCTTGTTGAGCACCCACCATTTAACATGGACATTGGGGTTGAAGGATTAATAATTAACCAGATAAAGGGAACCATGTGGGGTTAGAAGTGAAGTGAGCAGTTGGATAGGGAAAGATGAAAGCTAGTGAAGCAAGCAAGAGCCATAATGAAGAGCCATGTATTCTGATACAGTATTTGTAGTTTTACCTTTGCTATAAAACACTTCAAGTCTTTGGATGTTAAGTATCTAAAGCTGAATTTGGTTTGGTTTGGAAGAGAAATTGTGACTTCCAAAATGAATAACCTCCAGACAATGTAACGCTTTTGTATTGTCAAAAATATATTGGTAATCAGACTTCTTGACCTCAAATGTGGACATTGACTCTGTAAATATAAATAAATGTATATCACTGTACTTAGTAGATGGATAACCAGATTCTGTGCACTGTCGATTCTGCAATGATAATAGAGAAAAGGCTTTGTTTCAATATTTATCGTTAAGTTCTACAAATAATATTTTTTCTCACCTCTCTTTTTTTAAAGTCTTGTGAAAATGCCATTGTGTGCTGGAAACCTGGCAAAATGGAAGATGATATAGATAAAATTAAGCCCAGTGAGTCCAATGTGACTATTCTTGGGCGATTTGATTACAGCCAGTGTGACATTTGGTACATGAGGTTTTCTATGGATTTCTGGCAAAAGGTAACATTTTTACATTTTGAAATTATTTGACTTAAAGCCATGGTAATTTTAGTTTTCTCTGTTGTGCATCTGTAATTCTGTTCTTTTAAGAATAGAATCTACCTTGATGTTTTGTATTAATTGCTTTGGCCTTTGATGTTATTCTGTCCTTGGGAAGCTGAACAACATCTGCAGTGCTTATTATAAATGAAATTGACAGGTGTCAGTGGTGGCAGTTAGATGTTTATTTTCTACAACATCTGTTACTAAGATTTCATGTTTGGTGATTAGAGTTAATATTTTTATGTGGCTTTTTCCCAGAAGAACTTTAAAAAAACAAAACAAAACCCAACAAAGGAAGAGACAAAATACTAGTTATCTAAAATTTTAAAGAAATACGGTGTTAGGATTTTGCGGTAATGAATTACCTGGGTATTTATAAGAAAGTTTTTGCTGTAGGTTTTTATAGCTTTTGCTATAATTTTTAAGGCAGAAAAAAAGAATACATGTGTACGGTATAAATTGTAAAGCCCTTTATAAATTTGCAACATGCCTTCTTATTTACTCAAGATGCCGCTATGACGCATTAGTTGCTTATCCCCACTTACAGATCAGAAATGTAAAATGCAAAGAAATAATCAAGAGCATAGCCAGAGGTTAGATCTGAGGTTTTCCCCAAAAACCTAAGATGTCTTAGGATTGCTTGAAATCTTTAGAGCTTGTTTTAATTTTAATTACTTGGTGTTTTAAAAAAATGTTTATACAGATGCTTGCATTGGGCAATCAGGTTGGCAAACTTTATGTTTGGGATTTAGAAGTAGAAGATCCTCATAAAGCCAAGTAAGTATTTAGAAGTTCCTATTTATAATTTCTGTCTTCATAATGTTATGCCAAACATAGGGGAAGTAATTTATACTTGCAATGCCATCTTTAAATCATTTGTAACATTTACATGTCTCAGTTTTTTTAAATATTTCTTTTTTATTGATTGTTTTTCATGAGTACTTTGATAATAAATTATTTCTTTTTATATAAGTTATATGGTGCATCTTGAATTTAAAATATACCCAAATTTTATGAAATTTGAGATTGAGATCTTAGTGAAGTATATTCTGGTTTCAAATGCTTTCCGTATAATTTAGAACATCTGTTCATTTTCTAATTCATTGTTTTAAGTCAGATACTGATAATATTATGTATGTATGATATTTAACCTGTTGTCATGTTCTCTCCCTAGATGTACGACACTGACTCATCAAAAATGTGCTGCTGCAATTCGACAAACCAGTTTTAGCAGGGATAGCAGCATTCTTATAGCAGTTTGTGATGATGCCAGCATTTGGCGATGGGACCGACTTCGATAAAATGCTTCTCCTAATCAAATTAGAGTGTGTTTTCTGTGTACAGTAGAATTAATGTATCTCGCTAGTTAAGGGCACATAGAGCATTTAGAGTTGTCTTTCAGCATTCAATCAGGCTGAGCTGAATGTAGTGATGTTTACATTGTTTACACTTTGTACTGTCTCCTGCTCAGACTCTACTGCTTTTAATAAAAATTTATTTTTATAAAGCCACGTGTTATTTTATTTTCATTGTGATGAAGAGAACTGTTTAAAGTAATAAAATTATGCCTTATCTTTTTGTAATGATCATATTTTGTAGTTTGCTTAACTGGAGAAACCTATACTGTATAAAGTAATAAGTAATTATGTTTAAAATTTTACAGAGTTGTAACAGTAATGTTTTAATAACCTCTCTTTACAATTAAAAAAATACTGTGTTCGTTAGAACTTGGCCATTAGTAATCTTAGTGGAAATAGTATCATTAGAGCATGGGAGAGTATGACATAGAAGCTTAAGTGTAGTGGGTTGAAAAATCAAAGAAATGGGAAGTATGTTTGTACTGTGAGTTACTGTCCCATGTTGGTTAAGAGAAATTAATTGAAGAAGTCATAGGGTTGAGAATAGTTGGCTGTTTTGCCCGAAATACGGGGTGTTTTGCTTATTTACGGACAAGAAGCAGTAGCAAGAGTGAAATTGAGATATAAAAGTCCAGAAAAGTCCCAAAAGAATTAGGAACAAGATGACATGTGGAAGGGTTAACCCGAAGCAGAGGGACTGAAGAAGGCCTGGGTGATCATAAAGATAAATGGGTAAGATGAGGGGAGCCAAGGTAATATACAAAAGACAGAATTTTGTCAAGTTTTTAGAATCATGAGTATTCTATGAATTTTTTCGTGCCGCCATTTAATACTTTTTTGTATATGTTAATTGCTTAACAACCTAGTACACAAGTCTTTGTGTACTTTTCTGATTATTTTTTTAAGTTCATTTGTCCGAATTAGTTACTAAATGAAAGTGTATTTTTGCCCTGACTCCTGTGGCTCAGCTGGAGCGTTGTCCCATAACCGAAGCCTGGCACGTACAGGAGGCAACCAGTCAGTGCTTATCTTTCTCATCGGTATTTCTCTCTCCCCCCTTCTCGTTCCCTAAAAGCAATGAAAAAAATGTCCTCAACTGAGGATAAAAAAAAAATAGTATTTTTTTAAGTATATTTTATTGATTATGTTATTACAGTTGTCCTTTTTTTTTTCCCCCTCCCCTTTATCACCCTCTGCCCTGCACTACCCTTCCCTCCAGCATTCCCCGCGCTCGCCTGTTAGGTCATGTCCATGGGTTGTACATGTAAATTCTTTGGCTTTTCCATTTCCTATACTATTTGTAACCTCCCACTGTCTATTTTGTACCTACCAATTATGCTTCTTATTCCCTGTACCTTTTCCCCTATTCTCCTCCCACCTCCTCCCTGCTGATAACCCTCCATGTGATGTCCACTTCTGTGATTCTGTTCTGTTCTAATTTGCTTTGTTTGTTTGTGTTTTTAAGCTTCAGTCGTTGTGAGTTTGTTGTCACTTTACTATTCATAGTTTTGATCTTTTTCTTAGATAAGTTCCTTTAATAATACATATACACTTGGTGATGATGAACTCCTTTAACTTGACTTTATCTGGGAAGCACTTTATCTGCCCTTCCATTCTAAATGATAGCTTTGCTGGATAGAGTAATCTTGAATGTAGGTCCTTGCCTTTCATGACTTTGAATACTTCCAGCCCCTTCTTACCGGTAAGGTTTCTTTTGAGAAATCAGCTGATAGCCTTATGGGATCTCTTGTAGGTAACTGTCTTCTTTTCTCTTGCTGCTAATTTTAAGATTCCTTATCTTTACTCTTGGGTAATATAATTGATGTGTTTGGTGTGTTCCTACATGGGTCCAGTTTCCTTGGGACTCTGAGCTTCCTGGACTTCCTGGAAGTCTGTTTCCTTTGCCAGATTGGGAAAGTTCTTCACTAGTTTTTCAAATAAGTTTTCAGTTTCTTGCTCTTCCTCTTCTTCTGGCACCCCTATGATTTGGATGTTGGAGTGTTTAAAGTTGTCCCAGAGGTTCCTAAGCCTCTCCTCTTTTTTTTTTTTTTTTTTGAATTTTTGTTTCTTCTAGTTAAATGTTTATTTCTTCCTTCTGTTCTAAATAATTGATTTGAGGCCTGGTTTCCTTCCCTTCACTGTTGGTTCCCTGTATATTTTCCTTTATTTCACTTTGTATAGCCTTCTTCCTTCATTTTGCAAACTCAATCAATTCTGTGAGCATCCTGATTACAAGTGTTTTGAACTCTGCATCTGCTAGGTTGTCTGTCTCCTCGTTACTTAGTTCTTTTCCTGGAGTTTGGATCTTTTCTTTCATTTGGGCCACATTTCTTTGTCTCTATGCACCTGTTATGTTGTATGGGGCTGAGCCTTGGGTATTCACCAGGGCAACTCACTTTGCTGCAGCATTGTGGAGCTGTATGTAGGGGAGGGGTCAGAGAGGAAACTGTGCTGCTTGCTTGGCTCTCACCGCACTGAGAAAGTATATTTTTATTAAGGCTGTACAACTTCATTTGCTCCAACAGTATACGTTAGTGCACATTTCAGTTTGGTTTTTAGCTTCTGTGTAGATCAGAGGTCAGCAAACTTCTTTAAACAGCCAGATAGTCAATATTTTAGGTTGTGGGAGCCATACAGTCTGTGTCATGTCAACTTTACTCTGCTGCTGTGGCATGAAAGCAGCCACAGCATGTAAAGGAATGGACCTGGTTCTGTTCCAATAAAACATGATAAAAACAAGGATACTAGCTATTAAGGAACCCTTAAGGAGGCCCAAAAATTGCTGAAATTTTAGGTCAACCAAATAGCTCACAGTCAGTGCTATCACCAGATAGGCAAGCTGCTGTGACAGCTGAAGCAATGTGCAACATACAGAGACCACCAAAGACTTCTGATTTTTGGAATTATCAGAGAATATAAAAGAGCCCTATTGGTTTGTTGCAGTTCTCCCACTGGGAATAGTTTTGTTTCACATTTAACTCCAGCACCTACAGCATTGCCTTGCACATAGTAGGAGGTTGATAAATATTTGAATGAATGAAACAACATGGCAATCACAAAAATGAGCAAGCAGTAAGAGGCTGCCAAGACTGACAAAAACTTGAAAAACAACTTGTAGAAATGAAAAATAGAATTGTTGAAATAAACTCAGTCGATTGGTCAGATAGTCTATTAGATACTGTGAATAGAGGTTAATGAACTAGAAGAGATCCTAAGAATTGAATGTGGCATAGAGAATCAAATGGAGGATATGTGGTTTTAGAACAACAAGGGTAAGATGAAATGGTCTAATACATTTGGAGAATCAGGAAATAAGGAAAGGCAATATTGGAGAATTATTTTACTTGGTGCCATGATAACTAAGAGTGCCACCTGGACATGTGTGATAGAACTAGGAGGTGGGTGGTTGGTGATTCTGGCATCCCAACGTCATGTCTCCGGCCTTCCATCACAGCCACTAATGTGCCAGTCATTTCAGTCTCTGTCAAGCCCAGAATTTAACCCTGATGTGTATCATGTCCTGAGAAAAAGCTTCCCCAGTTTATTTCAAGTTGGACCAACAGCTGACTGATACCATATCCTTAATGTATTGCCTTTGTGGTGAGGCAAGGTGTTTACCAGGACAGCAGATTTTTAAAAGGCCACCTACAATTTGTAGGACAATAAGATGTGGAAGTCCCTGGGTGGTTTTGTTTCTTGAACTATGGGAACCATTGGCGTCCCTATACTGTGGATCTACCCAGGACCTAATGCTTAATCTAAACTTTCTCTGCCAGTCATTTACCCACAAGTATTCCAGTGTTTTAATGAGCCATGAGTTTTCCATTTAATTCTATGTCATGGAGCCCATTTTCTTCCTGGATTACAATTGCACTTTGGATGATGAGGGCACTTTTGAAAATGCACAGTTAGCTCACTGGGACCTCCAACCCAAAAGTGGACAACAAACCCTGTTCAGCGAAGGTGTTAAGTGCTGACATTTTTCCATGCAGGCCAAGATCATTCTTACTGCCCCCAGGGGAGCCAGAGTCATGATAGAAGCCAGAGCTTAGTTGTGTAAGGGACACAGTATTCTCACCAGTGGTTTTCAGAATGAAGTCTTTTCTGGAGCCCCCTCTGTGCTTCACAATCCCACACCAAGCTCTTTAGGAAAGAAATGTAGATTAATTCAAGAGGAACAGGATGCTATTGGTCCTATTTCTAGTATTGAAGATGGTCAGCTTCATATTTTGCAGGGCCCAGTGCAAAATGAAAATGCAAGCTTGCTTAAAAAATGGAACAGGTGGCATTAAAAAGTACTGAAATAAAGCGTTTCCCTTCTGTGATTTCTTTTGCGACTTAATGGTATTTTCAAATTTGCTTTTTAATGTCGTTGTAAAGTTAAATTTTGAATCATTAGCATGAATTTTAATGTTTGTCTTTGTATAATGACAGTGTTCAATGCAAACCTAAAACATAACACCCATGTGGAATCACTGAAATTACATAATTGGTATTTTGTAGCTCATACATTCATGTGTATTTTGTTTTTATCAGTACAATGGTAATGCTGGACAAAAGTAATTCAACTTTTTACCTCACTTTTTATAAAATTTTAATGGTTTTAAAAAGATTTTACTTATTTTTAGAGAAAGGGGAAGGGAGGGAGGAAGACAGGGTAAGAAACATCTGTTGATGTTTGCCTCTCATGCATGCCCCAACAGGACTGAAGGTGCAACCCAGGCATATGCCCTGACTGGGAATCGAACCAGCAGCCTTTTGTGGGATGATGCCCAACTGAGTCACACCAGTCAGGGCTATTTTACTTCTTGATACAACCCATTCTACCAACATTATCTGCATTTGACTTACTGATGTATAAGGACAAACTGAAAGGAAAAATTGTCAGTTGCCTTACCTTTGCTTTTTCTTCTATGTCGTCATCTTCAATGTAAGTTGTTGACTAATACAAAGAAGTGATGTGAGTGAGGATAAGGTTCCTTGGTTGGTTTCTTAAAGTGCCCTGTCTTTGTTCAAACCATGTTCTGGTTCAAATGGAAAGCATGGCTTCAGGGCTGTCGGCATCCTTTCCTACTTCAGTTCTAGATGTGACACGCTTGTGTTGAGTCTTACTGAAAATTTCACACATTATGAGTCCATTGGAATTCTGTGCTCACAGGGAATTGCAAATGCTGTATGTGAATAGGGAGGCAAGGAGCAGAGACATGCATATTGTACTCATCCCCTCTGCACACATGCTGCATTGTCTCATCGGACTTACCAAAGTTCAAAAATACTAAGAATGTCAGAGTTAGGAACAGCAGAGCATTAAACCAAGCATGGGGTCTTTCTGAATTTAGTGCCCAGTAGTACACCATAGGTTACAAGCCCATGAAGCAGACCCCATTTGGAGCTGACCTGAAGTCCTGTGCCTTTTCCCAGCAGCTCCCATCTGGCACTGACATCTCTTGCTAGGTTCTCACTTTTTTTCCCCTAAACTATTTAGTCTTTTCAGTCTCTTTGTGACTCTATCTTGATTTCTTTGGTCCATTTAAGTAAAATGAATACAACAGTTCTGCATCTTCTCCCCAAATTTCCCCCGAAAAGAAATATAATATAGTGTTTGTTTCAACAATATAAAATAGGGGAGAAACTGGGAGCCACATTGTGCCCTATGGGGAGGGGACTTGAGTCTGAAGACTTCATTGAGGCAGAGAAAGCAGGTAGTTGCTATTGCAGAAGTGATAAGTACAGTGAATTCTCAGGGCATTCAGAAGGGGCAAAAAATGGGCTAAGAAAAGCCTGGGATGTGGCTTTGTGGTTTTGGGGCTTTGGAAAAGGACTGGATAGAAATTACGTGATTTCTAAGTTGCTTTTTAAGCTAATGCCTGAGAAGAGTAGAGGTCTAAAGAATCAATGGTCGCTTTGTCCAGAAATGCTTAAAGAATTAAAATGGCCATTGAGGCAAAGGGGAGAGTCATTTGGCTTAACTGCATCTTCATATTTGGATGAGGTATCGCCTAGAACTTTTAAACTTTTTTAAAAATGTTACCCAGAGTAAGAAATAGACTACATATATTATATGCTAATCTCAAAACATACACGTAAATAAAACGTTCTGTGAAAGAATACACTTACGTTTGATGTAATCTGAAATGTTCCGTGTGTGTGTGTGTGTGTGTGTGTGTGTGTGTAACACAGTGTGACTCACCCAATAATGAATCTCAGGCGGCACTCTGAAACATGCTGGTGTGGGGAAATGAGTCTACATGGGTTTTATCAAGAATTCACACTCAGAAATACAGCATACATAAAAAATGCTACACGGTCTCTTTAACCACAGAACATAGCTCTAACACTATAAAGTTTGTAACATCACTACTTTCATTTATCACCTGTGGGTTTCCCCTGTTGTGATTTGTAGAAAATGACTATCATTTTCGAATTGAACTGGTGGATTTCAAAAAGATTCTTGGTATTTTGTGGTTATTTTCTGATGCAAAGCAAGACTACAGATGAATAAAAGCAGACTCATTGCACCTCTTGCTCCATTTACCCCAGGCTGATGTGAAGTGTAAAAAGTTGCATGATTTGTTACATTTTGTGTAATGAGTGAGGGAGTGTGTATTTGTATTTAATTTTAAAACTATTAAATTGTGAATTGTCAGAAAATCACTGGTTGTGAGAAGTACATAATACTGTATTGGCCATTATTTGATGTTTCTTTTAACTTGATGCAAAATTACTTTTTAAACTGCTAAAATTTTGTATTAAAAAAGGTTTGGTTTATCTTTCTGAAAGACTGGGAGTCAAGGCTTAATAATCGCAGTTCTGAGTAAGCGTTCTTCATTGTTTTCCTCAAATCCCTGAATAAAACTGCCTGCATCAGTGTTTTTAACTCTTGAAGGTCAAAACCCTTTATGAAGGGCCCTCCAAAATAATAATTTCTTATCTTTGCCATAAAATGTGAGCTCCAGGTAACCTGAAGAGAATCATAATTTCATTGGCCAGGTGTACAAAATACTGCATACTTAGGCCCCTGCATAAACCTGTGCCATGCAATGGTTCCCAAATGTAGGTCTGTGGAAAAATAATCATTTAGGAAAAACATAAGACAAATCTCTGAGTCCCAGCCTGAGAGATCTGAATTTAAGATATTTTTGTTTGTTTTTTGTTTTTACAGCTTGCACAGATGATTCCAATAGATTAAATTTATCTTAGCCCAGCACAGCATTGCAGTCATTTGAAACTTTCTCACTGGCTAATTAGTGTGCCTCCCAAACTCATGGTCAAGGGTACTTATTGGTGGGAGTGGTGAATAATAGTTCTGCTGTCTGTTGGATCACCACTGTGTCTGGGATTTAGCATTGTTTCCATCCCAGGTCCCATATCTGGGCCCGATTCAACTTCCTGCCAGGACTCCTTTGTATGGCTTTGCCCTCTAGTCTTTTGGAGCACAACCAAGACCAGGCCATATAAGAGAGACAGCTGCAAACAGAGACTGGTCAAGGGTTCAAGGTCCCACATAGACTGGAGTCTCTTCTTCCTGGCCAGGGAAGGGGCCCCTCATTGGTTGATGCCCCTGTGTCTTTCCTTCTGGTGGCCTTGGGACTAGTTCCTGGCTTCCTATGCTATAAAATCAGTGCCAGATAAAGGGCTCTTGATTCCTCTATTTTTTGAATCCCTTTGGTTTGCAGGCCAGGGCTCAACCCACTGAGCCACAGCCAGGGCTGAATCCCAGTGTTTTAACACACTGGTTCATAGTGGGTATTTAATGAAATGTTGAATGAGCAAAAAAATAAGCTAAGAAATCTTTGCCTAAATGAAGTTCTGATGAATTTCGGGCAGTATGGACTGTGCACATGTGTGTGTAGACAGAGGTGAATACCACTAGGCCTACTCCCTTATGTAGAGCTCTCCTGGAAAAACAAAGATCTGTAACTTAGTGGCCTTGACATCCTTAGCCCCCAGCATGCACAGAACCTAGCTGCTTATATTTTCTTCAACAGTGTTTTCCAAATTTTAGCATACATTAGAGTCATCGGGATGTCTTGTTAAATCACACATTGCTGTGCCCCATCCCAGAATGTCTGATTCAGTAGGTTTGAGGTAGGGGCCAGAGGATTTGCATTTTAACAGGTTCATAGGTCCCTTGGTGCTGCAGGCCTAGGGACCACATACTGAGACCACTGAATTTTCAATAGTAGTAGCTATACTTAAGTACTGTTTTACTCCCTATCATGTACTGCTAAGTTCCTTATATGTTATTTTATTTAATATTCAACAACCCCAGGAGGTACAGATTATCATCCCCATTTTGAAGATGAGTAATCTAAGGACTAAGGTTTTAAAATAACTTATCCGAAAGATAATTAAAAAAGAAAGATAACATCCAGTGTCATAAGGGGCAGGGTGGAGATTTGAACTAATTTCTAACTTTAGGGTCCATGTTTATAACATAGTAATATACAACATAGCTTATATTTCTTAAGTAAATACCTGACAACATGCAGTAGAGTTAACTCCTCGGATGAATGCCCAGTCATATCCACCCCCAAGCAATCACCAAATGTCAGCTCTAGGAGAGCAAGAGGCCTGAATATCTTTATTCCTTGTGTTATCTCAGGAGCCTAGAAGACAGTTCACACATTATAGGGGTACAATAAATAAATGTTAGAAAGTAATGCATATTTAAAGTATCTAATTTGGGAGGAAAACTTTTGTGAATGAAGGAATGAAGGAGGAACATGTTCACATATAAAGACTGTTCAGATTCCTAAGTTGGGAAGGTGGCTAAATATTTCACTCCAGCTCCAGACCTCTGAACTAGCAAAGCCCCGATATACATGAGATTATATAGGCCAGTTTTTCTCAAAGTGGCTCCTGGACCAGCAGCATCAGCATCACCTGGGAACTTATTTAAGGGCTCCTAGACTTAGCAAATAAAATATAAGATGCTAAATTAAACCTGAATTTTAGAGAAATAATAGAATACTTGGGACATACAACTAAAAATGATTCACCATTTATTTGAAATTCTAATTTAAGATTTATGGGGCAATCTGTATTTTACTTGAAGACCCTAACTTCTTAGAAATTAAAATTCTTTGCCCTTACTCTAGACGTACTGAATCAGACACTCAGGTAAGGCCCTGCCATCAGTGTTTTAACATTCCATACCGGTGATTCTGGTGAACCTTAAAAGTTTGAAAACCACTGTGTTAGGCAGTGCCTTGTGTACCTAAAGCAGGGCTTAGCCCAACCTGGCTAGGTGTTAAAGTTTTTGGAATGCAGCCACACCCATTCCTTTACTTATTCTTTTATTTATATACTTACTAAGTTTCCTATCCTTTGGAGCTTATATTTTCATTATGGGGTTGTGTTAATTGTATCTTCAGCTCTAAGTAATAAAGCCAGCTAAAGTTGGCTTAAGCAATAACGGATGGAATACAGGGGAGACTCAAAAAACCCATGGAATTAATTTATAAAAAATTGCGCATTCTTACCTGTTTAAACTTCAGTCACCTTCAAAGTACTCTATTTGATGCAGTATATCTATCGAGATTTTCTTCTTCCACTGCTCAAAACAGTTTTTGAACTCGTTGATTTTGATGCCTTTTAGTGCTCATGCCATTTTTTGTTTCATCTCTTCCATATCGGCAAACTATTTTCCTTTGAGGAATTTTTTCGACCAGGGAAACAAAAGGAAAGTGACTTCAGGCAAGATCAGGTGAGTAGGGAGGGTGGGGCATGGTTTTCTGTTTAAAAACTGCTGAACATTCAGCGCGGGGCACCTTAAGGGCAGGTGCACTTGTAAATCACCCACCATGGAATGGGCAAACGCATTAAAAGTCTTCGAAAAAAAATTCACTGAAGCCAAACATGGCCTCTCACAACAACGCCAGCAGGTACACTGAAACAGATGGGTTCCTAGAACACTCACCTAGTGGGGGAAGCCTGCCCTACAAGCGGCCCGCCTTTCAGAAGATAATTCCATTTTGGGGGGAGGTCCCCCTCATACATGTATTATCTTGCTTACCCTGAAGTACAGAGGTAGAGTAGGGTTGAGTCCACATTCTGTAATACATTCTTGGTGTTACAAGGGCACAGCAGAATGGAGACCTTATGGTTCAGAAAGCCTAAATATTTACTATCTGGTCTTTTACAGAAAATATTTGCTTGACCCTGACCTGAAGAGAATTTCCTCTGATGACTGAAGTGTGTTCTCAGCCCTCTCCAACAGGTGCTAGAAGCTGGGACAGGACAGACACAGGTTTTGAAAATGGAAAGGTTCCTTCTCCCCATAGGCACTGCTGTGGTGTCTGGCTCCAAATGAGGAAGATGGAGGGGTAGAAAGCAAAGGAGAGGCCAATGAACTGATAAAAGGAAAGTTCCTAGGGCCCAGAACACTTGTTGTGTGCACCCCCTGCTGGAGAGTTAGCAGAATTCTGTGACACGCATTTATTTAAGAAATGTGTGGAGATCTATTGTATGCTGGGTACTGGGGAGCAAACATAGAGTTCTATTCTTGAAGGGCTCACAGTCAAGAGTAGCCAGGCTCCCTAATTAGATCTTTATACTATTAAGTGATAATTATAGATGTACTTAATATATGATAATTGTTATAATATACTTTCACCTGATCTTAGCCAAAAGGCTGAGAAGCAGTGATATAATATACTTTCATTCATTCATTCATTAAATGCTTGCTAGGGGTTACATGCTGGGCTACGCACTGGTAACATAATGGTAAACAAAGCAGATACATTCCCTGCCTTCTTGGAACTTATATTTCAGTGAGAGTTGTATTAATTACAACATCAGCTTTAAGTAACAACAGCCAATTAAAATTGACTTAAGCAATAGATAAATATATTATTTTGTGTAACCATTAAGTACAGAGGTAGGATAGGCTCCAGGGCTGGTTGTTTCAATGGCACAAGATATTAAAAAGACTCAAGTTATTTTCATCTCTTTGCTCTGCCTTCCTAGTTGTGAGGCTTTTTTTTGTCAGGCTATTATTCTCTTTGCAGTTTCAAGATGGTTGCCACAACTCCAGGTGTCACTTTCAAATATGTCAATGTACAGAGAGAGAGAAAGTGATCTTCTTTTCATGTAATTTTAAGTTTTTTTATTTTTCAATTATAGTTCATATACATTATTATATTAATTTCAGGTATACATCCCAGTGATTAAACATTACATAACTTACTAAGTGATCATCTTGATAAATCTTGCACCTGTCTGACACCATGCATTAGAATTGACTATATCCCGTATACTGTACTTAATATCCCCATGACTTTTCTGTAACAACCAATTTGTACTTCTAAATTCCTTCACCATTTTCACCTATTCCCCCAGCCCCCTCCCATCTGGCAGCTGTCAAAATGTTCTCTGTATCTTTGAGTCTGTTTCTGTTCTGCTTGTTCATTTTTTTTTCAAGATTGTTTTGGCTATTCTTGGTCTCTTGCAATTCCTTATAAATTTTAAAATCAAGTTGTCAATTTCTGCAAAAAAGGCAGCTGGGATTATAATAGAGATCGCACTGAATTTATGAATCAATTTAGGGAGTATTTCTATCTTACCAATATTGTCTGCTGATCCATGAACATGGTATGTTTTCCATTCACTTAGATCTTTAATTTCTTGCAATGTTTTGTAGTTTTCATGGTATAAGTTTTACACTCTTTTTGGTTAAATTTATTCCTACATATTTTACTCTTTTTGATACTATCATAAATGGAATTGTCTTAATTTCATTTTTGGATTATTCATTGCAAGTGTTTAAAAATACAAAACATTCCATTGAATTTTGTATATTGATATTGTATCCTGCAATGTTACTGAACTTCTTTAGTTCTAACTTTTTTTTTTAGTGGATCCTTTAGGATTTTCTATATAAAAGATCATGTCACAAATATTGTTTTACTTCTTAATTTCGTATCTGGATATCTTTTATTTCTTTTTCTTGCCTAATTGCTTTGGCTGGAAGCTCCAGTACAATGTAAAACAGAAGTGGCTAGAGCAGGCATCTTTGTTTTATTCCTGGTCTTAGGAGGAAATCATCTAATCTTACACCATTAAGTGTGATGTTAGTTATGAGATTTTTGTAGATGCTCTTTATTAGATTAAGGAAGTTCCAGTCTGTTTGTAGTTTATTAAATGCTTTTTGATCATGAAAGGGTATATATTTTTAAAAAAAATTTCTATGTGATCCTTAAAAAGTGACTGTCCTCTCCTACAGATGAATTAGTGAAAGATGGCCCTCTCTGCATGGATGATATAGAAAAAGTCATACCCACCTCCAAGTGTATGTTTTAGAAAAAGCCACTCCCCCTTCAGGTAGACACAATCCCACAGTGGTATATTTGACTTGGCGAGCCAAGTGCTCCTCTCACCTGGGTGCCCATATTCAGGACCTATTTTATATATGGTAGTCTTGCCCCACAATCACCTTTCTTTTAGTGCCTGGGGCCTCTCCTATTCAGATTTTTTTCCAGGAGATTTCTTGCCAATGGGCGAGATGAGGGACTGGTATAAAATCTTACACAGATTTTAAGCAATCAATCTGTTTTGGTCTACTGACGTACCTCTGCCTCTGTGGCCCCTGCAATCTCCAATTCCTGAGCGTCTCTAGTATTTATTCTCTTTCTGTGTAAGTACCTGAGTTCAACCTCCCTCTGCTGTGTTGTCATATTTTTCTCTATCCACTTTCCATTGTTATCTTTGAGACTTGGAGTTATAAATATCTCCTAGTTCAAAGAAGATGGAGTTTGTGCTTCTATTTCTTGATCTTCTAGTTTTGGAAAGGAAAATGTACCTTATAAGAAGAGAAGAAATATTTTTGCACTCTTGAAATCAGAATTCAATGACTCCTTTCTAGAAGTGTGGAAACCTAATACCCAAAATGATATAATAATTTTTTCTTCATCTCTAGGCTAGTTAATGAAAGAGCTAAAATGAATTCAGCATTTGATTCCCTGGCAAGAATTGAACTATAATTTGTTCTTTCTCCATAGAAGCATATTGTTTGAGGGCTGGCAGGTACCTTTTAAGTCTTAGGTTTTTTTCCCCAAATTTTCCATGAATCCCCTTAGCAATGGTTAGAATGTAAATGTGAGTGGGAAAATTCACTCTGCCATGTCTGTCTATTCTTATTTCAGGGAGCTGATTATTGAAAAGATTTTTTTTCCCTTTGAAACATTTTTCTTTGCTTTCATACACTGTATTTAGTTCTGCCCTCTTTAGGAAACTAAACTCACTGCCCTAGAATTAGTTCACTAGCAAAATGGAGAAAAAAGCTCAAATCCCACATAATAAAAATTGGGACAATTAATAAACAGCAACTGTAGTTTATTAAAAAAAATTCTAGGCTGGTCAGCTCTCAATCCATTAAATAATATTGCTGTATAAGAGAAGGAATGACTAATTATCAGGCCATTGAAAGCTTCCTGAAGGATATATTTGAACCAATTGGGTGGATGTATAAGAAATTGCCACGTGAGTATTACAGGTAGATAAAACAAGTTGCACAAGCAAGAAAGATTGAAAGTATGTGTTGGTTAGAGAATCAATAATGTGGTTAGGATATGTAAAGGGAAAAAAAACAAACAAACCTGATCTCCTTCCATGTTTCTCCTTTACTCTTACTACTGCCACATTCACAATATTTGTGACACCAGCTGGATGTTCTATAATTTAACTCAGTCCTAACATTATCAACCTTGAGACAGCATGGGATATCACAGGTTAAGGGGTCAGTCCCATAAGACTGCCCCCCAGTTCAGATGCCAAGTGCAAGCAGTAGTTCCCCAGGTTATCCACAACTTCTGTCCAACAGGGCTACAAATCAGAGGTTCACATGACCAACACCATACTGTTGGGATTTTATGGAGGCTTCCTTATGTAGACATGATCATTTAACTCCATTTCCAGCATCTGTTCCCTCTCTGGGCAATGTGGGATGGTACTGAAAATTCTAAGCTTCTAATTATGGCTTGGTCTTTTCATGACCAGGCTGCATCTAGGATCCATCCAGGAGACCACTCAGAGTCCTATCATTAGAACAAAAGATGCTCCTAGTGCTCTTATCATTGGGAATTTACAAGTGTTTCAGGAGCTCCGTGTCAGGAACAGGGACAGAGACCTATGTATTTCTTTCTTTCTCCCTCCCCCCTTTTTTTTAAAGAAGAGAGGCAAAAGTGAGGGAGAGAGGGTGGGAAACATCAATTGGTTGTTTCCCATACACACCCTGACCAGGACCAAAACCAAAACCTAGGCATGCGCCCTAACCAGGAATAGAACTGGCCACCTTTCGCTTTACAGGACAACACCCAACCAACTGACCTACACTGGTCAGGGTTGTATTTATTTATTATTTCACAGGGTACAAGGTGGGTATGGAAAGGAAGACCTGGAAAATTAGGAAAGGTAGTAATACTAAATGCTAATATTTTATTAAGCTATATTCTGGCTCCTATTTTGTACTTTACATGTAAAAACCTTCCTAACAACCTTATGATGTAGATACTATCATTGCATTTTACAGATGGGGAAATGAAGGCATGAAGTATTAGGTTAACTAGCTGAAGGTTACATGGCTAATAAATGTCAGAGATGGGTTCTGAATCCAGGCAGTTTGTCTGTCCCTCATGAAATTGTCTCATCATGAATGACCTTTTTATTCTAAAGGTTCTGGGACTTCATTTTTTTAAAATGAATTTATTTTATTTTTTTTCCATCACCATTTATCCCCCACCTATACCCTCTTCCACCTCCACCTACTCCCCTGGTTCTGGGACTTCCTAAGTAGAAAGTTTGAGACATGGGTGGAAAGATCCTCTTCTCTCTCTTCATCTTTGGCTTGGCTACCTCAAATGAGTATCTGAAATAACATGTGGTCCAAGTTTACAGAGCCAGAGTGGTGGCCAGAAGACTGTTCCAAACACTGATCTTCTCCATATAATCTGGGGCAGGGAGGACAGCCATGCTGACGGCTGGTAGACTAAGCTCAGATATTTGAAGTTGGGCAGACATCTTCCCAGAGGGGATATCCTACCTTCCTATACAAGAGGAAAGGGAATTGTGCTTTGAAAGGGAGAATGAGTATTGATAGCAATCAGTCTTGATGCCAGTTGTTTTGGCTATTGTTTTTTATTTCCTATGAACATTTTCTGAAAATGCGTATTAAAAAAAGACATTTTACAATAAAACTCCCATTAATTACGCACTGCCAGGCTCTATTTGAAGTGTTTTGTGTATAGATTAATTCATTTAATCCTTACAGCAATCCCTGAGAGGCACAATTAATCTTATTTTACAAATGGGGACATTAAAGCCTAAGTACATAACTTGCTTAAAGTTTTATGTCAATAAATGGGGGAGCTAGGTGAAGCTGGAAGGCACTACAAAAGTTATCAATAAGTACAAAACAGCTGGTTAAAAATTAGAACTGAGCTATTGCACAGCAGAAAAAAAAACACGATTTGGGTCAGGTCTTGGATTCGGGCTCCAATACTTAGTGCTGTGTAAAGATTTGGGGCTGGTCACTCTGGGCAATTTCCTTGCCTACAAAATGGAGATAATAATGCCTACCTTAAAAGATTTTTGTAAGCCTCTAGTGAAATGATGATTGTAAAAGCGCACTGTAAGAAACATCTCCTCTCAGCATTAGATTCGTAAGGTAAGGATGAAGACCGTCAATCCCAACCGGTAAAAAACTCCGGAGCCCTCCCCAGAAATCCGCGCAGGGCCCTGTGGGCCTTGAAGTCTTGCACCGGCTCTGGTCCGCCTTTCTCTCTTTACTGGGGAGGCTGAGTGTAAGCCCCGGAAGTACTTGTCGCCTAAGAGGCGCGCTGGTTGGGCAGGGTGGGTCAGAGGTCGGAGGGCAGAAGGCGTTCCTGCAGCTGGCATGGATGCTATGTAGCGGCGTGACTGACCCTCTCCTGCATATTCTGGAAGTTTCTTGGGCTACCTTAGTGTAGTAGTTCCAGGACTTATAGTCGCCGGTTTCGGGTCCCCGTGGGCCGAGCGGAGCGGCCGCCGCCGCCATGTTTGGATGCTTGGTGGCGGGGAGGCTGGTGAGGATGGGGCCGGGTGGTATCAGGCAGGGAGCAGGACATCGAGGGCGAGGCTCTGGGAAGGGGAGGGTGCTCGAGATCGGGAGGTGCGGGGAAAACCCCTCATGTCTACTTTAGAGTGTGGAGTGGAGGGTGGACGCTGGGTGTTGGTTCTGCTTTGCCCCGTCCTCGGTCGTTTGAGTAGTCACACAGTAGCTGTCGTTTATCGAGTGGGGAATGCACGCCTTTTGTCCACGTCTCGTCGTTGTAGCCTTCTATCCAGCGCTTATTTGGCAACTCAGATTTAACCCTCACAGTCTGTGAGGTGGTTATTATCATTCGATCCATTTTGCAGCTGAGCTCAGTCGGCAGCGTAAGCACTTGCCTAAACTTGTAGAGTGAAATAGACGTACATGTGTGGCATTTCAATGTAGCACCCTGCTCATCAAAGGTGAAGGTGCTTCGGCAATGCTTATCTGCTGGGTCCTTTCAGCTCTAATAAAAATATGCTTAAAGGTAATTGTAAGCTGATAGAAACGCCTGAAATTTAAGTGTGAGCCAAATCTGAGATGACTGAAATGTGAGCAGCGAGTTTCCTTATTGGTCAGAAGAGATAAACTCACTTGCCGGAATGTTAGAATTAAATGAGACCAGCACCTGGAATTGCTCAGAAATAATCTGGAAGGTGTACGGTATTTTGCTTGCTGGAATCACCTAGAGATTCATTTCCGACCTGACTCCTTTCACTTGGAGTTCTTTTTCCTTACATTTTTCTCCTTGCTTTGTTAAATGTTGCAGCTCCTTTGTTGAATGTTAAGATTTTCGTAACTTTTTTATAATTATTCTGTACAGGTTATAAGGAATTACAAAGATAGATCGGAGACAACTGGCCTCAGGAAGGTTTTTGGTCTGTGTCTTGAATGATTGGGTGACCCCTTTTGGTGATGCTAATCATTGGTACCCTCTTTTGCTGTGTGTAATGCGCACTTTTTTGCCCAAATTTTTGAAGGAAAACTAAGGGTGTACATTATGCATGGCTAAGTACTAATTCTGTATCTATGTAAATATTTTAAATTCTTTTATTTATGCTTATGCATTAAAAGTGTAAGGCTAGAAAGCATTAACAATATCCTGTGCAAAATAATACGCTGGGATATGATAACTGGTTTTGTTTCTGAATATAAATAAATAAAAAATCAAATTTAAAAAGTACAATGAAAGATTTTTTTTTCCTGAATATTTGGGCCAAAAACGTGTGTGTGCACTATACACGGGAGCGCATTATACATGGCAAAAAATGGTAATACTGGTGTGACAACTTTGATTGCCCTTGCTTTGATTAAAAAAAAAAAAAAAAAAGGACCAGCCAGAGATGTGTGTGACTCAGGAGAGTGTTTTTAGGGAGTGACTTTTAAAAAAATGTGTTTTTTAAAAAAGAATAAAAAGGCTATATGGAATCCATGTATCTCTCATGCTGTCAACTAATTTGAAAGGAAATTTTGTTATAGCAATACCTGTTTTTTTACATAACATCTCTAATGAATATCCAGTAGAAGTTATTTTAGGATTTTTGGGGGGTTTGTAAACTATAATTCTGGAGTAGTATTAACATGTTAATCAGCCCTGGCTGGTGTGGCTCAGTGGATTGAGCGCCAGCCTACAAATCAAAAGGTTGCAGGTTTGATCCCCAGTCAAGGCATTTGCCTGGGTTGTGGACCACTCCCCCGGTAGGGGGGTGCAGGAGAGGCAACCACACATTGATGTTTCTCTCCCTCTCTTTTTCCCTCCTTTCCCCTCTGTCTAAAAATACAATTAACAAAACAAAACACATTATTCAACATGAAGGGCAAACAGATCTACCAATACCTCAAGACTTAGGTACATTATTCCGTTATTATAAAAATTTACTTATCTAAGGTTGTGAACTGTTTTCATTCCTCAAAAAACAATTTTTAAATAAAGAGATACCTTTTTTCTTTTTTCTTTTTTTTGTTTACCTTGACCTATACATAATAGTTAAAGGGAAGGGACTAAGTTTCTCCGTTTCATTTATTTATTATATTTTTAGAGAAAGGGGAAGTAGATAGGCATCGAGGGAGAGAAACATCGATGCACTGGAGATATATCAGTTGTCTGTCTCTCGCATGTACGCAACTGAGGACCTGGCCTGCAACCCAGGCATGTGCCCTGACTGGGAACTGAACGGGTGACCTTTTGGCTCACAGACCAGAGCTCAGTCCACTGAGCCATGCCAGCCAGGGCTCTATTTTTAAATAGAATTTAAAAAGTTGATTTTAGGTAGAGAGAGAGAAACATCACTTTGTTGTTCCACTTATTTATGCATTCATTGGTGGTTTCTTGATGTGTCCTGACCAGGGATCAAACCCACAACCTTGGTGTATGGGGACGATGCTCTGACCAACTGAGTTACTAGACCATGGCAACAGAAATGTACCAGTTTTAAGTCGATGATTAGAGTGTCATAATCCAGATTTACAGAAGGCCTGGTGCCTTACAAAGAGTTTACATTGAAGAAATATTTACTTTGCCAAATTATTTCAAGATCGTAGCGGAATTTCGTATGCCTTTTAATGTTATGTGCATGTCAAAACCTGGTGAAATTTAATACTAGTATAGGCAGTTTGGTTTATATTTATGTTCTCCCTGTGTTTCTCTATATTTAAACCAGAGTGTTTTTAATTGTGTTGGATGACAGAAGAGGGAATCAGAGCTTGACTTTAAAAACACTTATCCTTGGTCTCTTGGGAATAAGGGCAATTGATACTACTTTATCATTGATACATAGATGCAGCTACATAGCAGTATATTGATGAATAGAAAGGCAATAGCAATTAAAAAACAAAATAAAAACCTTAGAGAAGATAAACTCTTCACAGCCTGTTGACCACAGTGCACTCAAAATTGATACTTTTTTTTGCTGGATGTCATATAGAAATTAGCAGTAATTTTCTTAAAATTTTTGTAAAAATGAATTTTCTTTGTGAAAGATTTTGTAGACTTCAAAATAAGATCTCATTCTATAAATTGATTTTCTATGCTAGGACCGAAAATTAGATTAGCAAACGAATCAAGGAAACTTTTTAAATAACCACTTAGCACATTTGAAGTAGAATTTTTACATTTTATATACAGTCTCTTTTCATTATTTGGAGTAGTTTTGCTCTCTAAAGTTCCTGTGAGCAACTGAATTGGTAAATACTGAATTATTGCCCCTAGGGGAAATACAGGGTTAGGTTCTTGCAAGCATCTGGTCTCAGTTTTATCAATCTTGTTTTATGTGTGTTTCTGTTTAAAAGCATCTCATTTAATATGTATTATTAATTCACTAACATTGGACTCTGCCAATAGCACTATAACTCATGCCTCAATGAAACTTATGTATCATGTATTTTCTCAGTAAGGTACCTAATAGCCTTCTTGGGCTCAGGAGCACTATTGCAGCTTGACCGTTTTAAATAGTCAAATCACAGATGAAAATACAAACAAACATGGTGCTAAATAGACTGTGAAAAGGACACTTGTTTACAGTATGAGAGCTGAAACCAGAAGGCACAATGTAGTTTTGTTCCACAGCTGGGAACATGTCCATCAGGCAACTCAAATTTTTTGCTGCTTTAAAAGTGCAACATATAATAATTTTATAAATATATTTTAGTGAGCAGGCAAATTAGCAAGTATGGAATCTGCAAATAATGAGGATTGACTTCTGGATTGCTTACCCATTTTAATTACCTGAGTTTCTTTACCTTCAGAAAGAAGATCAAGGTTTGGTAGGGTGTTTTGAACAACCTTTCATTTAAAAAAAAAAGTCACCTATTTATTATTTTATAAAAATCCTCATCTAAGGATATATTTCTTGATTTGAGAGAGAGAGAAATGGGCGTGGGGGGAGAGAGAGAAGGAGAAAGGAAGGAAGGAAGAAGAAAGGAAGGAAGAAAGAGGAAGGAAGCAGGGAAGAAAGAAACAAACATCAATTGGTTGCCTCCTCTAGGCCCCGACCATGCCAAGTGACCAGGGATTGAACTTGCAACCTAGTTATGTGCCCTGAGAGGGAATCAATAGAACCGCAACCTTTTGGTGTATGGGATGGTGCTCCAACCAGCTGAGCCAGGGTGAACAGCCTTAAGTTTTTATAACATTCTGAAGCTGCAGTGATTTACTTTTGTATGTAAAATCCTTCTAGGGGACTTCTGCAAAAATTTAGTTATATTTTTAAAAGATTACACAAATGAAATTATTTTAAAGTATTTTTAGATTACTTATTTTTAAAAATATTTCCAATCACAGTTGGCATACAATATTATATTAGTTTTAGGTGTAAAACATAGTGACACCATATATAATTATTAAATTTTATTGACTATATTACCTTTGCTGTATTTTACATCCTGTATTTTAATAGGATTCACTATTAATATTAACATTCTATCTGATATATTTGGTAATTCCATAATTGGAGTTTCAGATTAACCCAAAGTGATACTTGGTATAATGACTATAATTAACTATACTTGGTAATGGCTTATCGCAATAATATAAAGTTTATAAAAAAATCATCAAACTACTGCACTAAGACAAGTTTCTTATTTTCTAGGTGCAAACAGTTGCACAGCAAGTGGCAGAAGATAAATTTGTTTTTGACTTGCCTGATTATGAAAATATCAACCATGTTGTGGTTTTTATGCTGGGAACAATCCCATTTCCCGAGGGAATGGGAGGATCTGTCTACTTTTCCTACCCTGATTCAAATGGAATGCCAGTATGGCAACTCCTAGGATTTCTCACGAATGGGAAACCAAGTGCCATCTTCAAAATTTCAGGTCTTAAATCTGGTAAGAATAATATATTGAAATAGTTTCATAATTAAACTGTTTTCTTAAACAACATACCATAGAATATGGCTTTTAAAAAACTTTATTATATTTTTTCTGGTTGCTGAAGTAATATATAACATTATTTTAAAAAAGTGATCCTGAAACATTTGAAAAATAGTAAGCGAAAGACCTTCGCTCCTCACAGTCCCATCCTCTGTGCCTGGAGAGAACCACTCATTGTCGTTCTCTTTGTGTGGTATATACTATTGTGAAGGAATTTTTCTGAATTAATGGGTGTTTTAATGAAGAGAGGAATCTTGTCATAATTTGTAATATGCACATCTGTGTTTTAACTAAACAGAGAAACCAAATAGACTCATACAGGAAATAAAACGAGAGTCATTTTTTTCTGTGAAGACGTTCGAACACTTAGATTTGATTACCCCTTCAGTGTTCTTCTGTTGGTTGTACTGGTGTTACAGATTTTAGACCTTAAAGGGATATAATCCTTGCTCTGATGCTTTTGACTTATTTTGTGAAGAAATGTGAGAATAAAACTGTGTACCATTTACTCCCATTGAATCTCTGGTTCCCTTGAAAATCTAGATGAAAACAGACATAGAAATTCTTAGAATATAAATATACATTCTCCTAGAGATTGTATGTAGAATCCAAGGAAAGAATATATGTAACATATTTATTTAACAGACATTTGAGTATCTGTTGTGGGGATTTAAAGATACTAAGTTCTTGCCTGAGATAACTCACATTCTTATAAAGAAAGATAGCTCTGTAGACCAGTAATTAGAAGGGTATAAAATAATAATGGACGTTTGTACAAAATGCTGAGAGAATAGGAAAGAGAGCAATTAACTCTTAAGTATGTTAGGAAAGGTTTCCTGGAGGAGGTGATATTGGACCTCTTTGGAAAATAAATAGGAGTTTGGACATTCTTTCCTAGGTGGACGAAATACGGATATAATGTTGAAAGTTTAAAAGCACGGTATGCTCAGAATGGCACAGGCGTGGTGTATGAAGGTAGGAATAGGCAGGTGCGGATCATGAAAAGCTTTATGTATCACACTGACTCATTTGAATTTAGTAAGTCAGCAATTTTTAACATGTTTAGATCACAGACTTATTTGATAGTATAAAAAGTATGTGTAACATGATAGAAACACTAAAAATTTTACAAGTACTCTGAAGCTCATTCTTGATCTTTCCCCATAAAGAACTGCTTTCGTAGGTGTAGAGGAGCCAGTAAACAATTTTGGGTAGGAGAATGATGTGATCAGATTCTTTTTAGTCTTAGGGCTGTGTGAAGAATGAACTGGAGCAGTTCTGGCCAGATGATGGACTGTTAGCTGCTATTATTTTATGTAGTTCAAATTGTGCAGGAAGAAATGGGAGAGGGCAATATTTAAAGCAAAAAATTGTTTAGGATTGGTGAGGAATACTAAACTAGATTTCAGATGCAGGGCCAATCCCCACAGTCCTCCTCAATGACTGTTCCCTGAGATTAGTACCCCTAAGGAATTAGTATTCCTAACCCCTTAAAGAAGTTGTTCAGAAGGCCTGATTGCCTAATCAGCAGCATCAGCATAAGCAGTGCCTGGAAATTAAGGGAAATGTGTATTCTTATTAGGAATCCAGATGTATTGGATCAGAAACTGCATGAAGTCCTATTGTCTGTATTTTAATAAGTTTCCTAGGTATTTGTTGCATGCTAAAGTTTGAGAACCTCTGCCCTAGGGTGTCCACTGTATGTAATGAATTAATGCCTCTTTTACATATTGCATAGTATTAGTTCTGAACAAACTTTAGGGGAATTAACAAAATAGTCAGTCTCAAATCATTTCTTTTTCTTCTTTATGGCTGTGCCTAGAAATGCTAAATAGACATTCTATAAGTAGAAAACACCAAGACAATTCAATACATTCTTGTGAAATTACTGGACATTATATATGAAGAGAGTAATAAAGGAACCAGAGAGAGAGGACGAGTCATTTATTAACTGAAGAGCAATTAGTTAATTTAGCAGATATATCAAGAACGTGAATAGAGATAAAAAACCAATAGATTACTATCCTCAAAGTGCCAAGGAAAAATAATTCTGAAGACTGTCATTTTAAGGATTTTATTTATTTACTTTTAGAGAGAGAGAAAGGGAGGGAGGGAGAGAATATCAGTGCGCAAGAGATACATCTATCGGTTGCCTCTTGCACACCCCCGACTGGGCATCTGACCCGCAACCCTGACATGTGCCCTGACTAGGAATAGAACTGGTGACCTTTATGTTCACAGGCTGGTGCACAATCCACTGAGCCACACCAACCAGGGCAAGAAAACTGTCATTTTTAAAATGAAGGAGAAATAAATGTATTTTCAAATGGAGATAAGAGAGTTTACTACTCATAGACCATTACTGAAAGAATTACTAAAGATATGCATACTTATGTGAGGAAATTGAACCCAGAATGTAGAAGAGGGTGCAAGACACAAAGTTAGCAAAGAAATTGATAAACATGTAGATAAATTTGGACAACCTGATTTTATAAAACAATGCAATAAATAAATGCACAGAATTAGATACTATATTAGAAAACAGCGCATATGACAGGAGTGGTAGTGATCTGAGTTAAAGCTTTCTGGGGGGCTTTTATTTAGAAAGAGTAATGATATTATAGTTCTTTTAAAATTTTAAGGAAAACTAAAAAAAAGGGAACTAGCATAATATATGCTATTTCAACTATAATTTCAATTATATCAATTATCAAAATAAATGCAAACAGACTAAATTTATCAGAGAAAGGATGGAGACCATAGGGTAGGATGAATTTTTTTTTTTAAGGGACCAACAAATAATTACAGTGGTACCGTGGTACTTGTCATTAATTCGTTCCTGAACTCATGAGGAGTTCTGAACCTGACGAGTACCGAACAAGCAACAAGTGATAAAACATTTTCTCTTGGGGGCAGGGGCGGGCGGCAGCACTGTGGCATCGTGACTCATACAAGTTCTGGCAAGTGCACTGAGTCCCAAGTGATGAGTCCTGAGCAAGTGTCATGCGCCGAAACATTTTTTCCTTGTCAAAATGCACAAGTACAGAGTTTGAAAAGTTCTGAAGCTGATGAGTACGATGAGTACTGAGGTATGACTGTATATTGCTCTTTATAGGTAATGGGTCTAAAACATTGTAACATAAGGAATAAAAAAAAAGTTGCCATATGTATATAAGTCTTAAGAAAACTTAGAGTAAAGCAAAAGCATTATCAAGAATTAAGAGATTTATTCATTAGGAACGAGAATTCACTAGGAAGATTTAAATATTCCTGGGAAAAGGTGAATGTCATGAGTTTGTGTGTGTATATATATATATGACATAACTGCGAATATATAAAGAAAAAATATTGACATAATGATAAATGGACAGCACTAATGTTAATATTTTAATATACCTTTTGATAATTAACATATCAATTATTAATAAGGAAGATTTGAGTAAAAGAATTAACAGGCTTAAGCTAATAGACATTTATAGAACCCTGCAACTGATAGGTCATACCTTGTGGGGCAAAAGGAGGTTTACAGTTGTTTGTATGGAAAATAATACAAGGATTAACAAATAATAGTACAGGAATAAACTGTTTTGTGTACTCACAACTGTAAACCTACTTTTGTCCCACTTGGTATACATTTCTTTTTTAAGATTTTATTTATTTATTTTTAGAGAGAGGGGAAGGGAGGAAGAAAAAGGAAGAGAAACATCCATTGGTTGCCTCTCGCACACCCCCAACCGAGACTTGGCCCACAACCCAGGCATGTGACCATTCGGTTTGCAGGCCAGCACTCAACCCACTGAGCCACACTGTCCAGGGCTATATGCATTTTTAATACACAGAACATTTATGAAGTTTCACCATGTACCAAGTCACAAAGCAAGCCGCAGCAAACGGTAGACAATCAGTCATACAGTGCACAATGTGATGTAATTACAAATCAAAGGATAAAACGTCATGTTTAGAAATTTGAAAATATTTAAAATAATTCATGGGTCATAGAAGAAATGATCATGGAAAATGAACTTCTACAGAAACCAAAACAAAAAAATCCCATCACAAATCAAACCTTTTGAATGCAGGTTAAGGTAATACTAAAGAGATTCATAGGCTTAAATATGTGCATATATATGTAAAAAGAGAGATTGAAATGGGTGAGCTAAGTATTTAACTTAAGCAACCCAAAGAAAGTAGAAGAAAATAATAATGCTAACAATAGAAATTAAAGACAGAAAGAAAGAAAGAACAGAAGGGCTTAAATAAAAATGTGATTCTCTGTAAAGACTAATAAAATGATGAGCCACTGAAAAGATGTATTGACAAAAAAGAAGGTACAATAATTTTAAAAATATAAAAATGGGGATGTAACTATAAATATAGTAGAGATTAATTTTTATGAGGAATTTTATGCCAATACATTTGAGAATGACAAAGGAACAGATGAAATTGGGTATTTTTTTAGAAAAAATACTAAAAACTAAATAAATTAAAATCCTGGATAGATATAGTATCAATGAAGTTAAAATCAGTAATTGAAAATATACCTCTTGCTTCCATAAGCAACTGTCAGTCCCAGACTGTTATAAAGTTCAACTAAACCTTTATGAAACAGATTGTTTTTATCTTTTATAAACTGTCAGAAAATGGGAAAAGAGTCAAAGTTACCCATTTTGTTTTTTGAAGCTAATATAACCTTCATATCAAAAAGGACAAAGGCAATATGAGAGAGGAAATTTGGCCTAAGCCAATTTTATTTACTTTGGATTTTTGCATCTATGTATGTAAAGAAGTTATAAAGTAAATTTAACAAAGTATCTTATTTTTAAAAACTTTTCATTATAGAAAATTCAAGCATATACAAAAGCAGACCAAATGAAATATTAAACCCCTCTCTAATCATCCAACTTCAAAAATGGCCTACTCATGGATAATGTTATTTTCTTTATATTCTCACACACTTAAACTGCTTCGTATGTTGTTTGTAAGCAAATTCCAGAATCACAATGTTTAATCTGTAAAAGAGCAGATCTTTTTTAAAAACATAAATATAATACTGTTATCATACTTAAAAGCAAACAATAATTCCTGAATATTGATTATCTAACCAGTGTTCAGATTTCCAATTGTCTCAGAAGTTTTATATTTGTATATTAAACTTTTTCAGTACTTTTCAGTCAGCATCTGTAAGGTCCTTGCATTGAAATTGGTTGATAGTTCTGTCAGATATCTTTTATAAAAAAGATATAATGTATTCTCTGATTTCTATTTTCAGTAAATTAGTTGGCTTTAGAGATTTGATCAGATTTTATTTTAATTTTAAAACTTTCTGGGAGAGTTATTATATGTAGTGGTGTGTTTTTTGAACAGGAAGTACATTTATGGTTATCTCTCTTTTTGTCAAATTAGCCTTTTGTATACAGTGGCTAGATTTGTTAATTCACCAGGGGTCCAAAATGGTAATATTCTATCATTTCCATTACTAGCTGTAAAGAGACACTTGTATATCTACCACTTGGTTACCCAGGGGAAGAGTCATTAAGGAAAAGCAGGATAAATGCTTGATTCTTTCTCCTTATATACCAGTGTTCAAAAAAGTGAGTTGATCCTTAACCTTCAGAAGCAATTAATATTTTTAAAGAATTATGAAATTATGGATATGTGTGTGTGTATTTTTTTATATTGAGGTGTTCTTACCATTGGTATATCATCAGGATCCATTGGACCTCATTTTCACTTTTCATTTTCTTTTTTTAGGCAGATATTGATATTTCATGACTTACCCTTTCTAAAAAATCTCCCAAAGAACAGAGAGAATTAACTTTTTAAAAACAGTTTAACAGCTTTTTTGAATTATAATTGTATAAGCTGCACATATTTAAAGTATGTAGTCCGAAAGTTTTTGATGTATGTATATACCTGAAAAACCATCACCACAAACAAGATAATAGATCTATGCCTCCTAAATGTTTTTTAGGGTTCCTTTGTAACTCCCTCTCCTATCTTCACCTTCATCGTAAGCAGCTACTGATCTACTTTCTCTCACTGTAAAATACTTAGCATTTCTAGAGTTTTATATAAATGAAATATAGTACGTACTCTTTTTTACCTGGCCTCTTTCACTCAGCATAATTAGAGCCATGTTGTGGTGTGTATCAGTAATTAACTCCTTTTTGTTGCTGGTAGTATTCCATTGTTGTACCTACCACAACTTGTTTACCCATTTACCTGTTGATGTTTCCAGTTTTGGCTCATAAAACAAAGCTGCCAGAAACATTTGTGCCAGATTTTGGTATGGACATATGCTTTCATTTCTCTTGGGTAAATACCTAGGAATGCAGTGGCTGGATCATATGGCACTTGCATGTCTAACTTTTTAAGAAACTGCCAAACTATTTGGCAGCATGGTCGTTCCATTTTACATTTTAACCAGCAAGTTCTAATCCCTCCTTGTCCTTGCCAACACTTGGTTTGTTAATTTTAGAATCCCATTGTGTTTTAAATTTGCATTTCCCTAATGACTAATGATATTGAGCTTTTTTCCCATATGCTTGTTTGCTGTCTATCTTCCTTGGTGTAGTGTCTGTTCAAATCTTTGCCTGTTTTTTTTAAATTGGATTGTTTTCTTACTGAGTTTTGAGAGTTCTATATATATTCTTGATATGAGTTATTTATAAGATACATGATTTGAAAATGTTTTTTTCTAGTCTTTGGCTTGCCTTGAACAGTGTCTTTTGTAGAGCAGAAGTTTTTAATTTTGATGAAGTCTAGCTTTTCAGTTTGTTCTTTTCTGGGTTGTGCCTTTCGTATAACAAATCTGCCTAATGCAAGGTCACAAAGATTGTCTCCTAGAAATTTTTTAGGTTTAGATTTTATATTTATATCTAGGATCCGATTTGAATTTTTAGTGCAGGGTATGGATTAAAGTTCAGTTTTTTTTTCTTTTTTTGCAAATGGATATCAAACTGTTCCAATATCATTCGTTGAAAAGATGACACATTTTTCTACATCTGTCATCAAGCGTATTCACTTGATATTCACTTGGGAGCTCTTAAACTGCTCTGTTTAAATATAAAATATAAGCACATACAAGTGAATGTTTATATGAATTTTTATTATAAACATACACAAATGAATATTTATATAAGTATTGATTTAAAAAGGAAAGAAAGAAATGGAAATAGATGGTAGTTGTATTTTTTTAACACTAAATCACTAGTTGAAAACATGCACAGGAAGAGGAGCAACTAATTTGGGGGAAGAGAGATACTTTTACTTGGGATTTGAGGATCCTGTAGAACATGATAGTATTGCCTTAAATATAAAGTGGTCAATTTGTTTGTATAGCAATAGGCCAGTAGTCAGCTGTTAACCTTTTGCATAGTTGGAAAATATAGGCTTACTTTGTACTTAGCCTCATATGCATTGATTAAGGTTAATATTGACCACCAGCCAGTAGATCAGGACCTATTGGTTGTTTTAGGGGACAGACCAATTAAGTTGTCAATTTAATTGTCCCCACTTTACCCTCTCTTGCTTTACCTTAGCTCTGCCAACATTTTGAGTTGAAAAAGGGGTATAACATCTCTTTATTTTTATGATCATCACTGTATGCCCTGCAGAAGGTGCTTTGGGGATAGAGACGTTCTTTCTCCTGTCCTTTTTGTGTTGTCTTTGTCCTTTTCCTTTTCTCTTGTGATATGGAAAAGGTTAGGTGTTGAGGAGAGTGGGCATTCTGAGATCATAAGAAGATTCATCCAATCCGGAGAAAATCCAGCAATCATAAATGAATTAATCAGCCCCGGCTGGGTGCTCAGTTGGATAGGGTAGAGTCCCGATACACCAAGGTGGGTTCCAGCCTGGGTCAGGGCACATACAAGAGTCAACCAATGAATGCATACCTAAGTGGAACAACAAAATTGATGTTTCTTTCTCTCTCCCCCTGCCTTCCCTCCTCCCTTCTCTCCCCCCCGTTCCTTCCTTTCCTCCCTTCCTCTCTCTCTAAAATCAATAAATTAAAAAAATTAAAAAGAATGAGTTAATCAGCCCTGCCTGGTGTGGCTCCGTGGATTGACTACCAGCCTGCAAACCGAAAGGTCGCTGGTTCAGTTCCAGTCAGGGCACATACCTGGGCTGTGGGCCAGGTCTCCAGTTGGGAACGAGTGAGGGATGAGTGAGAGGCAACCAATAGATGTCTCTCTCACCCATCTGTGTTTCTCTTCCTCTCACTCTCCCTTCCCTCCCCTCTCTAAAAATAAGTAAATAAAACCTTTTTTAAAAAATGAACTAATCAAATTGCTCTAACCAAAACTTAACAGTAATACTTACTCAGATATGTTTTCTGTTGTGGAATTAGAAAAAGCAGTTCAAAACATAATCCCAGAGTAGTACTTGAATCCAGAACGGAATAATGGATTTATTTCCATTATGATAATGGCTAGTTCTTTTATTCTCCTGTCTTTTAAAAAATAAATGTTTCTCATCATTTCCATTATAACATGGCTAGTAATAGTTTTATCTATGAAAACAAAATTTCAGTGTAGTATTTGTAATGGGTAAAGCACATACCTTATTAAAGAAAAGCAAAACAGCTTAAAATATTTACAGGCAGTGCATAAAAATATTAAATGAATGATAAAATGCTGTTAAAATGTTTTGGGTGGTTTTTTCAGGAGTATGTTTTGGAAAAGCATGTTTTGGATGTTGAAAGTATTAGAATTATTAATTTATATAAAATATTTGACTTACATTAGGGGATAGTGTATTATTAAAATATAAAAAGAGATGGACTTGTAATAAATGTATATTTTTGAACCTTCGAGGTGCCCTTTATAAATTTTACTATATTGAACAGATCTAGCTAACTAGAACATCAGGGTGGGAGAGAGACCTATTGAATACCTTTTGGCAGTTGTGATTGAACTGGTAATTTATTAAGTAACAAAGCTAGCAGCATTTTATGGGAGTAGGGAGGGTAAAAGTTTAGTTTAAATGAAGCAGATTTCTTGTTAAGAAACTTCGGCAGTGTTTGTAGTTCTGTGCTGGATGACGAACAGATTTCTTAACTTTCACAGAACAGTTTTGGTTGGGAAAGGTCAGGAGAGCCCTGATGAGAGAGTTGCATTTGGTATGAGGGTCTTGAAACCAGTTACTGTGAATTGTCTTGATTGAAAGAAAATTCCTTGTGACTCTTGGGTTCTGAAAAGGAGTTATGGTAAATTTAACTCCTTTTAGGCTGATGCTGAAATAATCTAGGTGATGGTTAAGAACTAAAATAGGACTAAACTTGAAAATATAAAAAGAAGGGTTTGATATTAAGAAACAGGAAACTAACTTCCTTTTCTCCCCCCCTACATGGGATATAGAAATCCTTAAAAAGGCACATGCTTAGGAGATACAATATAATGGTTAGAGAATTTGAGAAGTTTAAATGAGTCTCTTATATTGTGTCTTCAGATGCTGCCCATGGACTTTATAATGTGGAAGAGACATTTAACCAAAAATTTAGTAAAAATTATTAAAAACCAGCAATTCTATATAAAGAGATCTTTGCTTCATAGGAATTGTATGCAAACTCAAATTAGTGCATAAAAGGAATATTAACAAAATTAAAATTTATATGGACCTGTTTTAAAAAGTGTGTAGCTATAAGTCTTTTGGTATATCATGATTTTTAAGTTGTCTTATTTATATTGTAAAGGCTTGGGAAATATACTAGGAATTACTTTAGGCATTTCCATGAAATAAATTACAGAAGAAAAAAGTACCTGCTTGTGTTGTTAAAACTTTGTTGCAGATATCATTCCTCAAATAAATCTTGAACATTTACTTCATTTAGCACATACTTTTCAGATTGATGATTGCTCACAGTAGGATCTTCTGTATGTGCGTGCATGTTAAAATCACTCCAAGACAGTGCTAAAAAGAAATAAATTAGAACTGAAATAATTGAAAATGGCTCTATGGAGGATGAGACTGGAGCATGAACTTGAAGCATGAATAGGTTTGGATGGGATAGAAGTGGGAGGATGGGAATTGTGTTTACAGATGATCAAAATCATAAAAGTATGCACTGCACCTTCAAATGGCAGTGAGGAGACTTTTAAAGGTGTAGGAGTATAGGTTTGGGAGGTATAGGGTGTGGGGTTAGGTTTTAAGTTTTTAGAGGTTAAAGTTGAGCTTTGTGTGATGGTCATGCAGTGTGGGGTTCCATTTTTTTGTTGTTTTGGTAGGCAAGTGTTGGAGCAAGAGAATATTATTAAAAGTGTTGTTTTATGAAAATCATTGTCTGGGATGGCCTGGAGAGTCTCGTTGAGATTAGAGCCAGGGAAGTCAGTCAGGAAGATTTTATAATTGAAGGATGAAAGAAAGTGTAACGTACTGAATATCTGTGTGATGTACTGTACTAGACTTTCATGTGTATTATCTTTTTAATCTTTAACAACAACATTTAGAGGTAGTTAACAGCCTCTGGTTTTCAAGAGGTTGCATATCAGACAAATTTAACTTTTCACAGAATAAAGTCTGCTGTTAGGCACTGTTTGTGTGTGTTTGTGTGTGTGTGTGTGTGTGTATCTTTCAAGCAGTTTTATATTATTTGGTAATCCATAACTTAATACCTCTTGATGGAAATTTGGGTTGTTTCTATGTTTTTTTTTATCATTTTACTAGCAGTGCTGCAGTAAATATTTTTATACATATCATTGTTACATATTTGTTAACTCTGTTTCTGTAGAAGAAACTCCTAGAAGTGGAACTGAATTCCTGACTTAATATGGCCTTTAAAACAAATGATATAGGAGGCCTGGAGAAACGGTACTGAATGTGGATGATTGATCATGATTATCATGGCAGTTTTTAGAAAGTCCTAATAAAGGTACAGTGTGCTTGGTACTGTATAAAAAACTAATAGAGCATATTCTTGCCAAGTATGTTAACAGAGTAAACCCTTGAGTATTAGAATGGAAGGCCCTAAAATAATTTAATCTAATCCTTAATTTTATTGTTGAGTCTCTTGAGATTTAGAAAGTTTTAGCATGTTTTCCTAAAATACAGTAGGGATTAGGATCTAGATACTCATTTTTAGTTTAGTATTCTAAGTTACTAGGTTTTTTCCTCTTCCAAAGTGAGTTTAAGGCACTGGCTGGTGCACCTCAGTGCATTGAGCACTGGCCTGAGAACCAAAGGGTCTCAGGTTCAGTTCCTGGTCAGGGCACATACCTGGGTTGTGGGCCAGGTCCCGCATTGGGGGTGTATAAGAGGCAACCTGTCTATGTTTCTCTCTCACATTGATGTTTCTCTCACTCCCTTTCTCCCTCCCTTCCCCTCTCTAAAACAAACAAACAAATAAACAAAAGCCAAAAAAAAACACGCAAAACCAAAAAAACACACAGTGAATTTAAGGAGAATACTATATTCAAATGCCTGTCCATTGTTTTATGTGTATATCTGCCATTTTGACTTAATATTATTTCATAATGGATTACAAAATTTTGATGTGTTTAAAAAGTATTAAATGTTTAATTTTCGCTTCTTTCCCTCCTTTACTATTAACAGGAGATAGAAGATGGGAGTTTTATTTTTATTTAAAAGGAAAAGGAATTTATTTTTATTTAATGACGTGAGCTTAAGAAACACTGATATAGACAGAGCATACTGTCCTTTTTTCTATTAGTATAGCATAGTATTTTGTTGATAAGTTATGACTTGATTACCTATTCCTTGTTGGGCATTTGGCTTTTTACCCCCAACTCTCCGAACATACTTATTTTTCCAGTTTGTTGCTGGTACATAGAAGTACAACTGATTTTTTTTTTCCATACTTTTTTGAAAAAGTATGAAGGCTTTTCAGATTGGCTTCTTTCACTTAACAAAATGCATTTAAGTTTCTTCCATGTCTTTTCATAGCTTGATAGCTCATTTCTTTTTAGCGTTTAATAGTATTTCGATGTCTGGATATATACCAGTTTATCTATTCACCTACTACGGGAGATCTTGGTTGCTTTCAAGTTTTGACAATTATGAATAAAGCTGCTATAAACATCCATGAGGAGGTTTTTGTGTGCACAGATGTTTTTCAACTCCTCTGGATAAATTGTACCAAGGAGTACAATTGCTGGATCATATGGTAAGAGTAAGTTTAGTTTTATAAGAAACTGCCAAAGTGGTTGTACCATTTTGCACTTCTACCAGCAGTGTATGAGAGTTCCTGTTGCTCCACATACTTGCCAGCATTTGGTGTTGTCTAATGATAGATTTTTGTATATTGACTCTATCCTGAAGGATGAAGAAATGGCGACGACAGGGGTGGGGAAAAGTAGGTTTACAGTTGTGAGTACATGAAACACAGTGTTTATTCTTGTATTATTATTTTTTAATTTTGGGGATTTTTTCCATATGAACAACTGTAAACCTACTCCTCCATATGCAGAATATTTTGCTAAACTCCCTTATTAGTTCTCGTAACTTTCTAGGGTTTTCTACATAGATAATCATAATGTCTGTGGAAAAGACTTTTTTAAAAAGACTTCAGATTTTTATACCTTTTACTTTATTTTTAAAAAAAGATGTTACTTATTTTTAGAGAGAGGTGAAGTGAGGCAAAAAGAGAGAGAGAGAGAAACATTGAAGTGTGAGAGAAACATCAATAGGTTACCTCTCACACAGAGGACCTGGCCTGCAACTCAGATGTGTGCCCTGATCCGGAATCGAACTGGTAACCTTTCAGTTTGCCGGATGACGCCGAGCCCACTGAGCCACCAGTCAGGGCCCTTTTATTTCCTTTTATTGAATTGCCCTGGCCTTCCTTAAGCATCATGTTGAATACAGGTAATAGAAGGCATAGCAGTAACTCTCTTCCTCTATTTTATGAGTGGGCAAGATTGATGAATTGCCAATATGAAGTGCCCTTTATTCTGGTAATGCTCCTGACTTAAAGTCAACTTTGCCTAATTTTTATATAGTTTTTCCAGCATTCTTATGATTAGTGGTCACAGTATGTAGTTAGATGCTGACTCTTTTTTTTTAACCTTTTCTTAGTCTCCCTTTTAAATGAAGTGCTTAGACCATAAATATTTAATGTTATCGATATGGTAATTTTAAAATGACCTTTTTGTTTCTTGTTTTACTTTTTTGGAGGGCTTCTTTTGGATTAGTTTTAAATTCTTATTTCTTCTGTTGGTTTTTTAGTTGCCTACTTTTACATTAGCTTTTTAGTGATTTCTCTGGAGATTATGGTAGATTATGCTATGCCATTAACTTTCCACAATGTACTGTGAATTAATATTAACAAACATCTATATTTGACAATTATGACCCTGAATTTGGTCATTTTTATAGGGCTTTCATCTTCAGTTTTTCTTGCTATGTCAATCTACTTAGTGAAATTCTGAATATAATGACAAAAACCTTAGGGCAAAAATCACATCTTGGTGATTAAAGATACTTATCTCCATTCTCATTATCTTCATACCAGTGTTAAACAGTGTAATTCTTAATAGCATGTGAGAAAGTCAGATATGGGCAATAGGAAGCCAAAAAGACTATTATAAATACTCTGCTATGTTCCTCAAAATTCAGAATTTTCACATTCTTCAGCATTTACTCACCTTTGCTTTGACTTTATCTGGTCTGAAGAAGCATTTCACAATCAGCTTCAGGTTGTATTGGAAATTTTCTCAGTGGATTGCATTTTTAATTGTCTCAGTGATGTTCTTTGGGAGATAGGCTGCTTTTTTGATGTTTGTCCATCTCAGTAACACAGTGGTGTCTGTAATTAGAATTAGTAGTCTATTTTCCACAAACACTTAAGTATTTCTAGTTCTGTGATGTTAGTATTGTCAGATTTTGCAGTGCTTTTTGAAATTTTTTTCTTAAAATGTCTTATCTGACTTCTGAAAGTGGTATCTATTCTTAGTAGTATCATTAAACTGTAAGATGCGTAAGAATACTCAGCGTTCATTCATGTAGTAGGTCAACTGAGTGCTGGTGTCTACTTATAGTCACTTAAACATCTGATAAAACCTGTAACAACTATGAATTATGAGCTGTCATGTAATGTTCAGAAGTTTTGGTTCATGGTGTATAAGGAACATGAGTACAATATCTTTTAAATTAAGAAATAAAATTTTGAGTCTGAAATTGGAAGGTAGAAGCAGTTTCTTACCAAAACTATGGAACTGAATTTATATTATACACATTTTTATGCATATGTGTGTCTTAGGTAAATATTTGTAGAGTTTATATACTATTCAAAGCGTTTGTTAAAGGCACAGCTACATATTTTTTCATATACACAAAGTTCAATTTAAAACCTTCCTTTTCTCTATAGGTTAAATAATTCTAAAGTGTTTCAAGAGCCAATGAGGAAATGGCTCAATGCCTCAGTCAGGGAGAATTCCAGTAACATCTGCAATGGAGAATTATGTGGAGATGGGAATCAGAAGAGGCCAAGATTGGAAGAGCAGGTGGGGGAGTAGGACGTTAGGTCAGATAAAATAGAATCACTTATGTGGAATTTAACAAATATTTTTTATTGTGTGTATAGCACTTTTATATGTGATTATACTTAAATAGTTGATCAGATCACCTGTGGTCTGAAGAAGACAGATTATATATATTCATGTCAATAATGTAATGAATGTGGCAGAGCTTTGTAGAATATTCTTGCTGTGAGAAAAGACTAGTAGTATTTTAGTTTCAGGCTTTCAGCGTAACTGAGGCATCTTATGTTAGGGATTTACCTTATTTTTTTTTTCTTTTTTCTTTTTGGCCAAGGCCCTACCGTGAGGTTGTGTTAGTTTGAAATGAAATTCTAAAAGAATCAGTTCTGATATTTAAAATTATTTCTTTTGCATTAGGAATTTAAAACAACTTTATTTTGAAATAATGTTATAATTAGAGAAAAATTAGAAGAATAGTATAAAGAATTTCTTACATTCTTCTCCCACATTCATTAGTTTTGCTGCGTTATTTATTTATCATTCTTTGGAGGGGTGTATGTGTGTGTGTATTTCTTTTTCCCTGAAACTTTTGAGAATAACTTGTAGACATCACGCTTCTCTGCTTTTAAATACACTAGCATGTATTTCCTAGAACAAGTGTATTCCCTTATACAATGACAGTGTAATTATCATATTCAGAAAATTTAATACAATAGTCTTGTGTAACATACCATGTGCATTAAAGTTTTTTGCCAGTTTTCCCAGTAATGCCATTTATGACAATTTCCCCTCTCCCTTGATCTAGGATCCAGTCAGGATCATGCATTACATTTAATTGTCATATTTCTTTAGCCTTCAGCCTGCCACAGTTGCCCATTCTTTCTTTGTATATCATGATACTGACATGAAAAAAAGCTTAGCCCCAAAGAGGAATTTTTAAGGAATGTTAAAATTAAAATTTCTTGTATATTACTGTTTGAATTTCTTTTTTATAATTCTGCTCTTCTTTTTGGGCTTACTGCCATATTTTAATGTCATTGCTTTGGCTTTCTCTACACAGGAATATATGGTCTCCTTTCATTTCATTTAGCTTAGTTGCCAGAAAGATATTGGGCTGGCCAAAAAGGTTATTTGCTTTTTCTGTAAGATGGCTCTCATAGCACTTAGTTGTCTTTAACTTCATTGGAAACAGTTCTGTTAGATTGTATTGTGAGAGCTGTCATTATCAGTGGGCATCTGAACTTCCAGCCAAGATGGAGGCTTAGGTAGATACACTTTGCTTCCTCACACAACCATAGAAGAACAACAATAAATTTAAAAACATAAAACAACCAGAACTGCCAGAAAATTGAACTGTATGGAAGTCCGACAACCAAGGAGTTAAAGAAGAAGCGTTTATCCAGATTGGTAAGAGGAGCAGAGTTGGACAGCCAGAGCGGAGAGGACATGCGGCAAGGCGGTGGCTGGTGGACTGGGCAGTCCCATGTTCCCGTGTGGATAAACCAGAAGGAACAATTGTAGAACAAGGAAGACCATGAACCCCAGGGCTCCAGTGCGGGAAACTAAAGCCTCAAAACTCGACTGTAAAAATCTGTGGGGGTTGCGGCAGCGGGAGAAGCTCCCAGCCTCACAGGAGAGTTCGTTGGAGAGACACCAGGTTGCGTACCTTCTTGAATATACACAAACCCACCCACTCGGGAATCAGCACCAAAAGGGCCCAATTTGCTTGTGGGTAGCAAGGGAAGTGACTGAAAGTGGGGTGAGAGCCCAGCAAGTGGCATTGTTCCCTCTCAATACCTCCCCCACATACAGCACCACAAGCATCTGCGTGAGTTGCCCCGCCCTGGTGAATACCTAAAGTTAGGTCCTTTACATCAGAGGTGCACCAAGACAAAGATATATGGCCCAAATGAAAGAACAGATCAAAACTCCAAAAACAGAACAGAGTGAGGAGGAGATAGCCACCCTATCAGGTGCAGAGTTCAAAACACTAGTAATCAGGATGGTCACGGAAAGAGTTGAGTATGGTCGCAAAGTGGAGGAAAAAGTGAAGGCTACACAAAGCGAAATAAAGAAAAACATACAGGGAACCAACAGTGAAGGGAAGGAAACCAGGACTGAAATCAACGATTTGGAACAGAAATAAGAAATAAACATTCAACCAGGACAGAATGAAGAAACAAGAATTCAAAAAAATGAGAGGCTTAGGAACCTCCAGGACAACTTTAAATGTTCCAACTTCTGAATCATAGGGGTACCAGAAGGAGAGGAAGAGGAAGAAATTGAAAACTTATTTGAAAAAATAGTGAAGGAGAACTTCCCCAATCTGGCAAAGGAAATAGACTTCCAGGAAGTCCAAGAAGCTCAGAGAGTCCCAAAGAAGTTGGACCCAAGGAAGCACACACCAAGACATCATAATTACATTACCCAAGATTAAAGGGAAGGAGAGAATCTTAAAAACAGCAAGAGAAAAGGAGACAGTTACCTACAAAGAAGTTTTCATAAGACCATCAGCTGATTTCTCAAAAGAAACCTTTTGTGCCCTGGCTCGTATGTCTCAGTGGATTGAGCACTGGTCTGTGAACCAAAAGGTCGCTGGTTTGATTACCAGTCAGGACACATGCCTAGGTTGTGGGCTGAGAGGCAGCTCATTGATATTTTTCTCATTGATGTTTCTCTATCTCTCTTTCTTTCTCCCTTCCATGCTCTCTAAAATTTTTTTAAAAACAAACAAACAAACAAACAAACAAAAAACCTTCGGGCAAGAAGGACTGGAAAGAAATATTCAAAGTCATGAAAACCAAGGACCTACATCCAAGATTACTCTATCCAGCAAAGCTATCATTTAGAATGGAAGAATGGAAGGGAAGATAAACTGCTTCCCAGACAAGGTAAAGTTAAAGGAGCTCATCATCCCCAAGCCCTTATTATATGAAATGTTGAAGGGACTTATCTAAGAATAAGATAAAAACTATGAATAGTAAAATTACAACAAACTCACAACTATCAACAATGGAATATAAAAGCAAAAACAAACTAAGTAAACATCTAGAGTAGGAACAGAATCACAGAAACAGAGATTGCATGGAGGGTTATCAGCAGGGAGGGAGTGGGGGGAGAATGGGGGAAAAGGTACAGGGAATAAGAAGCATAATCGGTAGGCACAAAATAGACGGGGAGGTTAAGAATAGTATAGGAAATGGAGAAGCCAAAGAGCTTATATGTAGGACTCATGGACCTGAATTTGGGGAGGCGGGGGATGCTGATGGGAGTGGGGTGCAGGTTGGAGGGGAATAAAGGGGAGAAAAAAATGTGACAACTCTAATAGCATAATTGATAAAATATACATATAAAATAAAAACATAAAAAATCAAAATTGGTGAATTTTTGTGTAGCCATGTTAGTATTCAAGATGGAAGAAAATAAGCAACATTTTTGGCATATTATGCTTTATTATTTCAAGAAAGGTAAAACTCAGCTGAAACTCAAAAAAAGATTTGGGCAGTGTATGGAGAAGGTGCAATGACTGAACATGTCAAAAGTGGTTTGTGAAATTTCATGCTGGAGATTTGCTGGACAATGCTCCATGGTTGGGTAGAGCAGTTGAAATTGATAGCAATCAAATCGAGGCATTAACTAAGAACAATCAATGTTCTACCATATGGGAGATAGCCAACATACTCAAAATATCCAAATCAGTAAAGTTATTGGTGAAAAATATGTTTTGTTTTATAGAAAAAAGTAAATGGACTTTTGGGCTAACCCAGTACTTTTAAACTTATTCAAATTTTCATTTTAAAAATGGGTTGAGCTTCTCAAGGGAATTAGAAAGGACAGAAAAAGCTCAAGTTATTGCTATTACTCTACTCACATGAAGTGCAGCTAGTGAGCCAGAATGAGAACTTTTACTTCCTGACGTTCACTGATTTGCTTTCTTGAATGGCTTATTGTGAAGTAAGTAATGAATTACAATCAGTTAAGAGTTTATACCATAGAATTTGGTATAAACAGGTAGGTTAATGAACTGTAATGAGCATCAACTCTGGGGCTTGACAAACCTGTTTTGAGTCTGGGTGATACTTGTTATTAGCAGGGTAGTCTTGACCAAGTTATTTTTAACCCTTAGAGAAGAATTCAGGTAAAATGTACTGACAGCGCAAGTGTTTCTGTGAGCATAATGAAGGCAAAACTTAGAATAGTACCTAGCACATAGTTGGTGCTCATGGTTATTATGATTTTATGAAATCATAGAAAGCCAGCTCTAGGAGGGATCTTAAAAATCACCATGATAATAAAACCTGTGCATGGAGCTTCAGTGATTGTTACTACCCCAGCAGAGTGTAAACTCCTGTAGGGTAGGGACTGCTTGTATCTTTTATGTTCTTTAGAGTGTATAGAACACAGTGATGGACTTTAGATACTTGGAAAATATGGTTTGTTTAAATACATTTCAGACATCCAAATTCTAGACATATTACAGTGTCAAGTTACTCGTTTTATGTCATTTTAAATATTGTTGATAAACCTTTGAGAGTCATATAGCTCTTAGAATATGAAAAGTATAATTTTGGGCTTGCCAGGCTATCAGTGGAAATAAGGAAGGAGGTTTTAGAAATACAGGGTGAGGCAAAAGTAGGTTTATAGTTGTCCATATGCGAAACAGTTTATTCTTGTTGTATTATTGTGTTATTTTCCATATGAACAGTTGTAAATCTACTTTTGCTCTATTCTGTATATGTAATTTCTAAACATTTATAACATTCAATACTAAGAATGCTTTTAAGCAGACATAATTAAGATGTTTTTACATAGCATTTTTGTGTATGTCATTTAAGTGCCACTTCAGAGTAAGTGACTTATTTTTGGCATAACTTTTTATTAGCTTTCCTCTCTTTGCTGCCATGCACTCCTGCAATAGCTTAATGAGTAGACTCTTAGTTTTTTAGTTCCTTTTTGGGGGCACTTATAACTTAGAAAGATTGACACTTCATGAGTTGTTTTATTTTGCGGAGGTCTTCCAAAGAACAAAGAGAACATTTACTTACATATTTTAAAAACTCATTTTACCTTACCATGTACTGTATGGGTCCACTGGACAATTTTATTTGTCATTCTAAGGTGCATTTGGGGATACGAGTGATCTTGTTTTTCCTACATCTTGCTATTTCATCCAAGGAATTATTTTATATTACTCACCAATTATTTCCAACTGTGAAAAAAAAAAGGTTGAAATAATAAGAAATAGGAAGGATGGTGAATTACTTAGAGCAGAGGTTGGCCAACATTTTTGTAAAGGGTAAGACAGTAAATATTTTAGGCTGTGTGGTCCACATATGGTCTGTGTCATGTTCTTTAAAAAACCCGTTAAAAATATAAAACCCATTCTTATTCTTAGCTCTCAGCATACAGAACACATTCAATAAGTGTTAGTATTGTACAATAATAGGTCATGGGTCAGATTTAGCCTTTGTACCTTAGTTTGCCATTGCATTTTCCCATTGTTTTCATACTGTATTGTCCAAAGGATTATGTTATCTTTTAAGAAATGTAAAAGGAGACTGGGGACACCATCTTAATTGTACACTTTTCATTTTTATTGAACAGAATTGGGAATTCATAATTTTTCATATTTTGATTATAATGGCTAAGAAAAAATTGACAAGAACAAGTTTCACAATTATTGCATGAATCAAAAAATATATCCAAAGAAGAAAATAGCAGCTTTCTAGGCTCTAATGATGATGAAGTTGATTATAGAAGCAAAACCTCAGGTTGTGAATCTTTAGGTGATGATCTCTTAGAATCCTCTCTAAAATGATGATGATTTGAGTAGTATTTCTAAGGACCAAAAGAAAATGGTATTCTTACCTATTTCATCATTCAACGAGGAGGAAGTAATCATCAGTATTCTGTGACAAAATCTTGGGCATGTGGTAAAAGGATGTATTCTTTTGTCTGTTATGTTTGTGCTCCAAAATTGACGGGATACAGTGTGTAAGTGGACATTGTTGAAAGCTGGTATTTATATAAAAGCACTAGGTATATAAATGAAAAAAAATTAATTGGATGATTATTCTAAATAATGTTTATATATCTAAAAGTGACAGTGTTTTGCAAATTATGGGTCAAAGAAGGTGGCCATCCTTTCATTAACAAATCATGAGCCCTTAAAAGTTTGGTTACATTTACACTATGGAATATAACTCGGCTGTAAAAAAGAAGAAAATTTTGCCCTTTGTGACAGCATGGGTGGACCTGGAGAACATTATGTTAAGTGAAATAAGCCAGTCAGAGAAAGACAAATACCTCACATGTGAAATCTAATGAACATACTGAAGTAATAAGCGAAATGGATACAGATTCATAGAGCAGTTGACAGCTGTGGGTGGGGAACTGGTTAGGGGGAGGAAGGATCTAGTAAAAAAAAGAAAAATGACTCATGGACATAGACGAAAGTGTGCTGATTGTAAGGGGAAGTGATGGGTGGAAGTGGTAGAAGGTTTAAGTGGGACAAATGGTAGTGAGAAAAATACAATAAAAAAAAGTTTAAAGAACACCAAAGAAAGAAAAAAAAAGTTTCAAAATTTTAAGGTTTCGTGTATTGCAGATTGATAATGCAATGCCAGAAAAAGAACCAGAAGTAATAATAAGCTAGAATCTATTTTAGAGATGTGTTTAAAATCAGGAATCAGATTTCTAAGATGGATGTGTTCCATGTTTAGTCATGACAGTTGCTGAACAGTTGTTTCCAGAGAACTTGGCTCATTTTGGCTATGTTTAACTTAAACGAGGGAAATGTGGAATGAATATTTAGGTTTGCTTATTAAAAATTCTAATAAAGTTATTTTTCACTCTTTATTCTCCTGAACTGTTTTTTGGTAACATGACTTAAAACATGAGTGTGTGCATATATGTATATATTTGATGCATCATAACAGTTTAGTACAGAATGTCAGCAAGAATTACAGGTCTTGCCTCCACCTCACACACTTAACGCAGACTTTTAAAATTGAAACCCAGCATTCTTTTGGATTGCATTGTGTTGTATTGGGGTGTTTTCCCCAGCAATTAACGTAGTTAATACTCAGCTCTTATGACGAGTTTAATAAATATTTGTTGTTTTCATTTTTATTCTAGAAAGTGTTTAATGTATAGGTAAATATTTTTTTTTGGCATAACTGTTTTACTATAAACTCCTTACTATAAACTCTACTCCTTGTAAACAAGGAGTAGACTGAGGTATTATTTTAAATCACCAAAACTGGGGTAGGATGTTTTGAGGTCATCTACTTCAACGGCCTCATTTGAATGGCTGATCCCTTCACCTTCTTTCATCCAGTCCCCCACTCCCTGCTCTTCTCTGACAGCTGTCAGTCTGTTCCATGTGCACACGCATCTGTTTCTATTTTGTTTCTCAGTTTATTTTGTTAGATGCATTTTTTAAATAAGTTGCATTAATTTTAATGTTTTAGAAAGGTAACAGCTATTTTTCTGGTAGGGAAAATTTTAGTTTTCTTACTCTTTGTTAATATGGTAAAAACTAGGTAGCTTTTTACATGTATCTGAAAAGAGACAAAGCAGAACTTTGAGCACGTAGATCAGAGGTTCTTCACATATATACAAAGCAATTTGTATGGGATACAAGTTGAACTTGAAATATGTGACACATGTTAATTTCTTTCAGGAGAAGGAAGCCAACACCCTTTTGGAGCCATGAATATTGTCCGAACTCCATGCGTTGCTCAGATTGGAATTTCAGTGGAATTATTGGACAGTCTGGCCCAGCAGACTCCTGTAGGTAATGCTGCTGTATCCTCAGTTGACTCATTCACTCAGGTAATGCAGTGCACCTTTTATTATTTTCTAAAATAATTAAAAAATTATATGCTGTACTTTAAAAATTAGCCTGGTGGTAGAAAACATGTAAAAACATAGATAAACATACAGGGTGGGGCAAAAGTAGGTTTATACTTGTTTGTATGGAAAATAATACAATAATTAATAAAGAAAAATACAAGAAGAAACTATGTTTTGCATACTCACAGCTGTAAACCTAATTTTGCCCCACCCTGTATATGATAGAAGTTACCGGTTTCCATGGACATTTTCAGCTTGTCTGTTTTCTCTGTAGGTATTTTAAAATTCATAAGTGGTTTTAAGAGACATTTTTTTAAGTGTATTTTATTGATTATGCTATTACAGTTGTCCCATTTTTTTCCTCCTTATCTTTAATCTTGGGTAATGTAATTATGATGTGCCTTGGTATGTACTTGCTTGGGTCCAACTTGTTTGGGACTCTCTGAGCTTCCTGGACTTCTGGAAGTCTATCCTTTGCCAGATTGGGGAAATTCTCCTTCATTATTTTTTCAAATAAGTTTTCAATTTCTTGCTTTTCCTTTCCGTCTTGTACCCCTATGATTCAGATGTTGGAACATTTCAAGTTGTCCTGGAGGTTCCTCAGCCTCTCCTCATTTTTTTTGAATTCTTATTTCTTTTTTCTGTCCTGGTTGAATGTTTATTTCTTCCTTCTGTTCCAAATCGTTGATTTGAGTCCTGGTTTCCTTCCCTTCACTGTTGGTTCCCTGTATATTTTTCTTTATTTCACTTTGTGTAGCCTTCACTTTTTCCTCCATTTTGGGACCATACTCAACCCTTTCCGTGACCATCCTGATTACTAGTGTTTTGAACTCTGCACCTGATAGGGTGGCTATCTCCTCCTCACTCTGTTCTGTTTTTGGAGTTTTGATCTGTTCTTTCATTTGGGCCATATTTCTTTGTCCCATCCCAGCTGTTACACTGTAAGGGGCAGGGCTTTAAGTATTCACCAGGGTGAGTCAATTCACATCGCTGTGTTGTAGTGCAGTCTGGACAAATGTTTCTTCTTTAACTCCTTGGTTGTTGGACTTCCATACAGTTTGATTTTCTGGCATTTCTGGCTGTTTCTTGGTTTTAAATTTGTTGTTGTCCTTCCTTTGATTGTGCGAGGAGACAAAGTGTATCTACCTATGCCTCCATCTTGGCTGGAAGTCGAGACTTATGTTTTTATTGTGATAAATACAGGTTTAATTATAAGTTTTTCTCTTTACCTCCCACAATTAGTATGTTACACAGTGGATATGTAGTGAACCTGATAAGCAAGATCCTTGTCCTCATGGAACTTAAAGGGATATAATCCTATAAGGGCTGACTTTTAACCTCTATATGGCAAAAGCCTGAGAAGGGAAGAGAGGGTCTAGGCAAAGGTATAGCTAGTACAAAACCCTGTAGTAGAAATCTGTTATGTTTGAGGAATAACATGAAAGTCCTTGTGACTGGAGTAATATGAGCAAAGGAGAGACATGGGAGATGAGGTTGGAGATTCTGGGGGAGGTGGCTGCAGGATAAGTCATATGGGATCATTGCCTTTTTTAAGGACTTTGGCTTATATTCTGTTTGGAGGAGAAAACATAAGAAAGGGTTTTGAGCAGAAGAGTAATATGATCTAATGTACATTTTAAAAGGATCACTTTTGCATGGATTTTTATTTTCATTTCTACTTTATGCCCAAACTCTCCAAGTATAAATTCTCATTCAATATATTTAAACATAGCAATTTAAAATTTGTCTTGCCAGAGCACCTCTTTTGGAAATCTATTTTTTTGTGCGTGCATTCTACTGTTGACTGATTGTTTGCCTGTTGCACAGCTGTTGTCAAGGTATTATTTTCTTTCACCATTACTGTAGAAATTCCTTCTATTCCTTTTCTGTGTTGACTCCTTTGTTCTCTAGTTCCTCTAATTTACCTGTTGTTGATTTATTCTTTTGTTTGTTTTACAGATGCATGTAAATATTATACTGCACAAACTTCTATAACTTGCTATTATTGTTCACTCAATATTAACATTATTTTAAAGCTTTATCTGTTGATACATGGCAGACATAGTTTGTTTTACTTGTTTTATAGTATGCCATTGTATGAATAAGCCATAATTGTTTTTTCTTTTTTTAATATTTATTTATTTATTTTTCGACAGAGGGGAAGGGAGGGAAAAAGAGAGGGAAAGAAATAGCAATTGGTTGCCTCTCATACATGCCCTAACTGGGGATCAAACCCCCAACCCAGACATGTGCTCTGCCCCAGAATCGAAGCAGCCACCCTACTGTCTGCGGGATGACACTCAACCAATTGAGCCATGCCAGGCAGGCCATAGTTGGTTTCTTAATTTCTACACTGATAGATGTTTATACATTTCCACTGATACTTGTCAGACCTTAAATTTTTGCACAATTGATGGGTGAAATTAGAGTATAACTTTTGCTTTGGTGTATATTTCTTCACTACTAGTGAAGTTGAGCTGCTTTTCACATTTTGGTCTGTATTATTTTTTTTATAGGAATTAATCGTTTATATATTTTGCCCAGTTTTCTATTGTGTTATTTTTTGGCACTTTAAGTGTATCTTTTTGGCCTTTATGTGTTCAGGGTAATAATGTTATATATTTTGCAAATTTCTTCTAGCATGTTGCTTGTCTTTTCATATAGTTTATAGTTTCTTTTGCATACAGACATAATATATATTTATGTAGATTTATCAGTTGTTTCCTTTATAATTTGTGATTTCTTTTTTGTCTTTGAGAAATTTTTTTCTTACCTTGATATGTGAAGATGTTATCGTTATGTTCTTTTATAGTTCTTAAAGATTTAATGACTTGCTTTTTGAATTGTGTTTGTATGGCATGGGACGGTATCTGAATTCATTTTCCCCTATGGAAAATTAGTTGCCCTGGTTCCAATAATTAAATGGCTAGTCCAATGTTTTATTTTATTTTATTTTATTTTATTTTATTTTATTTTATTTTATTTTATTCTTTAAGTAATAGAATCTTCATTATACAGGGTCTGGCACAAATATTGCCCCTTTTTTATTACAAAATCATCATAAGCATGTAATTCTGTAACATAACTATCATACTCAAGCACACCATTATGACATTTTAGGTGAAATGTTCAAATTAAAACTATAAATAATTACACCCCTACTATTACCCTACCAATGACAGTTAGGCAGGCCTTACTTCTTCCGGACCCTGTATATCATGTAGTCACATATGCTTAGGTTTGTTTCTGGGTTCTTACTTTTATTCCAGTTAGTTTATTTGCTCTGTCCCTTTGCCAGTAAAAGTCTTAATGCTTGATAGGCTAGGCCCCTTCTCCTAGTCATCAAAATAGGCTTAGATATTCTTCACAGTAATTTTATTATCATTATATTGAGTTCTATGAAAAACTTTGTTGGAATTTAGTTGGAAATAACATTGGATTTATAGGATTTTAGAGAATTGCTGCCCTTATCACATTAAGTTTTCCCACCCATGAACATATTTTACCTTTCCACTGAACATGGTATTTAGGTCCTTTTGTTTGTTTTCTTTTCAAGAGAGAATATTTTCCACAAGTTTTATCAGCCTTTTTTAACTTTTTTTTCCCCTAGGTATTTTAAAACTGTTTCTATTCTGAACTGGATCATTTCAAATTAATGTATAAAAGTGTTTTGTTGCTTGTGTGGAGGATTACTGTTGATGCCCCTCCCCGCCCCCATCGCTTGCTGATAGGGACCCTTTGGTGCTCTTACTGGACTCTGATATTATTGGGTTGGCCAAAAATTTTTTTTTTTTCTGTAAGATGGATTTAGTATCACTTAGTTGTCTTTAATTTCATTGGAAACAATTTTATTAGATTGTATTGTGACAGCTGTGATATCAGTGTGCATTTTTAAAAAAGAACTTACCAAAATTGATGAATTTTTGTGCAGCCATTTTAATATCAAAGATGGAAGAAAATAAGCAACATTTTTGGCGTATTATGCTTCATTATTTCAAGAAAGGTAAAAATGCACCTGAAATGCAAAAAAGGATTTGTGCAGTGTATGGAGAAGGTGCTGTGACTGATCGAACATGTCAGAAATGATTTTTAAAGTTTCATCCTGGAGATTTCTCGCTGGGCGATGCTCCGCAGTTGGGTAGACTAGTTGAAGTTGATAGCGGTCAAATTGAGACATTCATTGAGAACAATTAATGTTCTGCCATACGGGAGACAGCTGCCATACTCAAAATATCCAAATCAGTAAAATTATTGGTGAAAATGAAAAACGTGTCTTTTATCTTATGGAAAAACTAAATGGACTTTTTGGCCAACCCAATAATTCAAATGTCTTAATAGTAGATTCTCTTGGAATAAAATACCTCGATATTACTAAATAAACAAAAACCCCAATGAGATATTTCTTCTCATCTTAGAAAAGAGATAGCAGGAGCCTTATTGGCTAGTTTTGTGTTCCTGAGAAAGTGATGTTAGAAGATTATTTTTATTTTTGAGTGAATTGGAGGTAGTATTATCTTCAGTAGCTCATTTACTTCGGGCTTAGTGCTAAACCAGATGTGAAGGATATTAGTGGATTTACCCATTTGAAGGTCAGTCAGAAGAAACAGACCAGGAAATAGGGGAAATGGAATAGTGTTATTTTTCTCTTCTTTACAGTTGATGGCAAGTGACCAGTTGTTCCTTTATTTAAGTTTTATCTTTCTGGCAAGAAGAAAATTTCGTAGACATGGTTACTGCTTTATATGAGAATATAGGTCAATTTCAGGAGGGTGATTTTGAGGAGATGAGCATAGTTGATATAGAGATGGGAATAAAAGAAGGTATTTTGAAGGAAAAACATTTTTTCCCCAAAATGAATGTTAGGAACATAAAATAATTGGTAACAGAAATTCTTTGAGATATAAAGAAAGTACTAAAGGTAGATTGTTGTTACTTTTGTGTCATAATGTCATTTTATGACCTCCCTTAACTTTCAGCGTTAAACTTAGAACTTAAGCCAAATTAATGCAAGAATATCTTAAATTTAAAGTTTTTATTTATTTATTTTTAGAGAGATGGGAAGGAAGGGAGAAAGACAGGGAGAGAAACATTGACCAGTTGCCTCTCTCTCATCCCCCGTTGGAGACCTGGCCTGAAATCTGGGCATGTGCCCTCACCTGGAATTGAACCAGCAACCTTTCTGTTCACAGGCCAGCACTCAATCCACTGAGCCACTGAGCCACACCAGTCAGAACATTACATTGAAAATATTAAGGTCTAAATGGAGTTATTTAGTATAATACACTAATCTATGCATTATTAACTTTTCAGTTCACACAAAAGATGTTGGACAATTTCTACAATTTCGCTTCATCATTTGCTATCTCTCAGGCCCAGATGACACCAAGTCCATCGGAAATGTTCATTCCAGCAAATGTGGTTCTGAAATGGTATGGGGCATATTTTTGTCTCCAATATTTTGATAACCATATATGTGTTTTGCCTGTGAATGTGTTTCATCTTTGACATTTAAACATTTTATTGTGGACATTATACATTAACATTTTCATGCTGTTAAAAGGTATGTACTATAGATTTCAGATTAGGAATGGTTCTTACCCTAAATATTCTCATATAGTAGCCATTATGAATTTATAAGACAGGACAATACAGACAGGACTGTGTTTTAGAGATCACAAGTAAGGAGTATAAGTTTTTTATATTTTGAATTGTAAGTACCATATGTGAGGCTTGAGATACTGATCAAAACTTAATTTTTCATAAGTTTAGAATGTCTTGACCTAAAGTAAATATGTATGAGGCATCAGGATGGTTTATACTGTACCCTATACGTGAATGATTAATAAATATATTTCCACAGCTTTCCCATGTTTCTGTTTTGTAGGTACTTCTTTTCACTTTATCCTAGTGGTGGGGGAATGCATGGGGAGAGTTTATTGAGAAGCTGTAGTATGGTGAGGCATGAGTAGATTGCACTGAAATGTATTAGGTTTGAGCTTTGTTACAATGTAGCTATATGACCTTGAATATATTACTCTCTTGTACTTAGCTGTGAAATGAGGAAAGAGTTAGATTTGATTTTTTTTTTCTTTAGGTCTTTCTGGCTCTCAGATTTGCAGAAGATAAGCAATTAATAAAATTTATTATGATTTGTGTGTTTTGATACAAGCCAATTATACTTAAATCGCTATGTTTGCTATCTTTTTATAAATTAATAGTCAAACTTTCAGATTAACATTTTAGCTTCTTAGTTTCTTATATTAGTTTTTTAGAAGTGGCATGTAAAATTGTTTGCTTTTGGATGAGTCATTTGGAAAATTATGAAAGATTCTATTTTAAATTTCTTGTAAATGTGTTTTTCTTTTGTAGGTATGAAAACTTTCAAAGACGACTGGCACAGAACCCTCTCTTTTGGAAAACATAATTTGAATAAAAATTTTTTAATGGATTCTGAAATTTGTCATGTTTTGAAGATAATGACTCCATTTAAAAGCATGAAATTAAAAGGGTCACGAAACCTAAGTTTAAAAACTGCTTAGTGGCTGTGAAGCATACTTAAAATCTTTATAAAAATATTAAAAACATTGCAAATGAAAATATGTTTCTCATTAATGACATTTTCCCCTTAAGCTTAAAATATTATTCAGAGGCAAAACATTTTGTTTTGGCTACAATTCATTTTATTTACTTAAAAATAAAGCATATATACAATGATAGCGTGCCAAATGCCATTGCATTTATAATCTTTTATTTATTTTTATACTAGTTTGTTAGAATAGTTAACTTAAAATCAACCATATGAAAATTTGGGGGAATTTTTGAAAATATCAAATACATACTTTTACATATGGAGAAATAATTTTCAGTTAGTATTGCTTAAGATTACAGGTTTTATTTTTTTTCAGTTAATACAGGCTGGCTGTCAGTTTTTTACATCCGCAGATTTATACATACATATTTAACAAAATTGCCATGGTTAGTACTGAGGAGGTTTTATTTAATATTGGTAATGTTATTAGACATTTGTGTTAATACAGGATTCATTATATTGTGTATGGAGATAAAGCTGTTGTGTTCATTCAAAAGGGAACTCTGACTCATTTGCTCTGGTGACTTTCATTGACCAAAACCACCAGGATCTCACCTGTAATCAAAGCTAGGTTTGTTAGCTAGCTGTATGAAACATGTATGTGTGTGTGTGTGTGTGTGTGTGTAAACTATGTGGTGACTCCAAAGAAAGGGTACATGTAGGAGTTTGGGACCTGGAGTTAGTTCTGGATTGTCTTAGCAGAGATTGGTGAAAATTTGGAAAGTAGAGAATTGTTGGTATAGCCACTGTCTTTAAGAACATTTGAACCTATACAGAATTATTGTTAGATCAGTTTGTGATGTTGAAACATACGCATCTGATTGAGGTGGTGTTAAGAATTTGAGGTTAGTTATTTTTTGCATTGGTAAAATTTGGTAGACTTGTATGTATTGCAAATTGTACATTTTTGCAAATTTTAGTTTCTCTTTCAATGTACTTTCTCTTTCAATTCTCAGTTCCCTTCTGGTGTTTCTTCAGCCTAAGTTGAAGGAAAGACCAATATCTTCTGGAGTTACGGTCAATTCAGATTTGTATTGCTATTTACTGTGTAACAAGTATTCAATGGTAGTCATTAGTTACAAGTCTTTATGCTAATAATATTGGTCATTTATGAATCATGTGACTTGACAGTGGCTACACAGCAGTTTTTAAGACTGCACAAAATGCATCAGCCAACTCTAATAAAGTTAGTAAAAGCAGAATGATTGTTTATTTACTGGAATGCAAAGCCAAAACCCTAGTTACAAAAAACCATGTCCTATAGTCCATCTGGGTCTAGTCTAATTTTCCTTTCGCCTAGTGAAAGACTGTTCTGTATGGTCAGTTATCTTTATAGAGCTACAGTAGGAAGTTTTAAATACAAACTGCTACTTGGCTTGCTGAGAGGAAATGAAATGCTATGTGATCGTCCATAATAGTACTGGGTGGTGAATTTAAACTGATTTGTTGGGCTTACACACCAGAGAGTGAGTCAAAACTAGGATCACTTTCTATAGCAGAGGATGAGTCAATTTGGACCACCTTTTCTAGTTGTATTATTCTGTTGGAATAGGTAGTCTTGCATAGTATGCATAAAGAGAGTCTGTTATTTCTTCTGAGAGTCCTCCTGAGTAGCCAATATAGGCTTCACTTTGAGAGTTTCTGGTTATCCTTTTCAAGAAAACACTATGCTGGAGAGAAAAGGGCTTTAAGTATCTGAATGCCTCTTCAGTATTTCAAACACATAAGATGTGTTTGAGTTTAGGAAGTGGATGAAAGCCTGATGTTGACATAAGCAATCCCTGATCAGTCACATATAGTATTAGGAATATAAATAGATTTTATAGCAGGGATGAGCCAATAATTGTTTCCTGAAGGTGGGCACATTCTTGGAGTTTAGTTCCTTCATGGAAGTCTGAAAAATCTTAGGAGAAAATGACTCCCTCCAGCGTTGCTTCTTCACCTAGTGAGCTTGGTTCTGGGACAGTGCTGTAATGATTATAACATAAGCATTTTGTTGACTTGCAGAAAAGTTCCAATTTTTATAAGAATAAAGATTGGGGCAAATGTTTATGAGGAAAATTCAAATATCACAAGGGATCTTTGGGAGGGAATTGATCTCAGGAATTTAAAGGAACAATTATTAAATCTTTTACAGTGGAATTTGACAGATTCAGAGTTGTTATGGTCTGAGAAAACTGCTGGAAATTTTTGCGTTTCTTAAAGTAACCAATAAAGACCACGGAGGATTAAGAATAAAATGAAAAAGATGTAAGAGTATATTAAGAAACCTGTTGGGTGACCTTCAGGAAGTGCCAAACCATAATAAGCAAAAGAAGGAAAAGGAGCAAAGGTATTAGAAAATTAACCTTTTTTTGGGTTTTGGACAGAAACTCTCTACTTTTTGTTGTCATTTGCTTGACTTGGTCTTGGTGAGTCTTCTTCCTCCAGAGGTGTTGGCTTCTGGAGGATTCCTAAGAATCACAGGTTTAAAGACTCCTGAAGGAGCAGTGGCCCAGCTGTCTGGAGAAGATATTTCTGATTTAGTTGGTAAAATGAATCCAGAATCAGTATCTTGGAGTTTTATTGCCATGTTAGTTATATAGTATCTGTAAAACTAATTTGTCATTGAAGGCAGTTTTTCTCTGATGTATCTTCCAGAAGACTAAATTTGCTGAAGATTGACGATATTAAAGACAATGTTTTTATAGAATGGAATCCACTATTGAGGTATAGCACAATTATTGTATAAGATTATTAATGGACTTCCAGCCAAGATGGAGGTATAGGTAGATATGCTATGCTTCCTTGCACAACCAAAAGAAGGACAACAACCAATTTAAAAACAAAAAAACCCCAGAACTGACAGAAAAGCAAAATGTATGGAAGTCCGACAACCAAGGAGTTAAAGAAAAAACATTCACCCAGGCTGGTGGGAGGGGCAAAGTCGGGCAACCAGGGTGAAGAGGACACAGGGCAAGGTGGTAGTTGGCAGACCAGTAGTTGGCAGTCCCACATTCACGTGTGGATAAACCAGGAGGAACAATTGGGAAGCAAGACACACTGTGCAATCCAGGGTTCCAGAGTGGGAAAAGAATGTCTTAAAACCTCTGGCAGTAAAAGTCGTTGGGGGTTGTGACAGCAAGAGATAACCCTGAGCCTCATAGGAGAGTTCATTGGAGAATCCCATGGGGTCCTAGAAGGTACACAAACCCACCCACCTGGGAACCAGCACTGAAGGGCCCAATTTGCTTGTGGGTAGTAGGGGAAGTGACTGAAAGTGGGATGAGAGCCGAGAAAGCAGCATTATTCCCTCTCTGACCCCTTCCACACCTTCAGCACCGCAACGCATTGACGTGGGTTGTCCCGCCCTGGTGAATACCTATGGCTCTAGCCCTTACAATGTCACAGGTGTGCCATGACAAAGAAATATGGTCCAAATGAAAGAACAGATCAAAACTCCAGAAAAGGACTAAGCAATGAGAAGGTAGCCAACCTAAACAGACGCGGAGTTCAAAACACTGGTAATCAGGATGCTCTCAGAAATGATTGAGTACAGACACAAAATGAAGTGAAAGCTATGTGAAGTGAAATAAAGAAAAATATACAAGGAACCGACAGTGAAGGAGAGGAAACCAGGACTCAAATCAATGATCTGGAATAGAAGAAATAAACATTCAACCAGAACAATGAAGAAACAAGAATTCAAAAAAATGAGAGGCTTAGGAACCTCTGGCTCAACTTTAAATGTTCCAACATCTGAATTATTGGGAGACCAGAAGGAGAAGAGGAAGAGTAAAAAATCAGAAACTTACATGAAAAAATAATGGAGAACTTCCCTAGTCTGGTGAAGGAAATAGACTTCCAGGAAGTCCAGGAAGCTCAGACAGTCCCAAAGAAATTGGACCCAAGGAGGAACACACCAAGACGCATCATAATTAAATTACCCAAGATTAAAGCTAAGAAGAGAATCTTCAAAGCAACAAGAGAAAAGGAGACAAGTTACCAACAAAGGAGTTCCCATGAGACTAGCAGCTGATTTCTCAAAACTTGCAGTCAAGAAGGGGCTGGAAAGCAGTATTCAAAGTCATGAAAGTCGATGACCTCTATCTAAGATTACTCTGTCCAGCAAAGCTATCATTTAGAATGGAAGGGCAGATAAACTGCTTCCCAGATAAGGTCAAGTTGAAGGAGTTCATCATCACCAAGCCCATATCACATGAAATGTTAAAGGGACTTATCTGAGAAAAGGAAAAAGATCAAAACTATGTACAGTAAAATGACAACAAACTCACAACTATCGACAACTGAACCAAAAAAAAACCAAAAACAAAAACAAACTAAGCAAACAACTAGAACAGTAACAGAATCACAGAAATGGAGATCACATGGAGGGTTATCATTGGGGAGGGATAGGGGGAGAATGGGGGAAAAGTTACAGGGAATAAGAAGCATAAATGGTAGGTATGAAATAAACAAGGGGAGGCTAAGAATAGTATAGGAAATAGAGAAGCCAAAGAACTTATATGTGTGATCCATGGACATGAACTAAGGGAGGGAATGCTGGTGGAAGAGGGGGAGCAGGGTGGAGGGTGATAAGGAGGAGTAAAAATGGGACAACTGTAATAGCATAATCAATAAAATATGCTTTAAAAAGATTATTACAAGTTATTATAATTACTATGAGACTTAAAACATTATGGATAGTGATTGTCTTTTAAGCCATAACACATATCTTTTTGTAGACAGTTATCATATCAGGCTGGACATAAATATGAATTCGCTTCTTTTTACCAGAAAGGTACACAGTCATTTGCTATGGTCTGAATGTGTTATGTCCCTAGAAAATTCATACATTGAAATTCCAATGCCTAATGTGATATTAGGAGGTGGGGCCCTTGAGAGGTGATTAGGTCATGAGGGTAACCCTCATGAATGAAATTAATTCCTTAAGAGGGCCAAGAGATCTCTTAAACAATGGGAGGATACATGGAGGTCTGAGAAGAGAGCCCTCACCTGACCATCCTGGCACCTCAATGTTGGATTTACTGTGAGAAACAAATTTTTGTTGAATATAAGCTACTCAGTCTGTGGTATTTTGTTATAGCAGCTTGAATGGACTAAGATACAATGAAACATTTTTATTAACAAATTTTACTCATGCCCAGTTTATCCGAGGAAGTCTGAACTCCTGATTGCCAAGATTTTTTAAGTTCAATTTTTGAAGCACTAACAATAATTTTGAATTAATTAAACTTCAGAAAATACCAAAAAAACTTAATTTCCCCTATTCTTTTATAAAGGGAAGGAAGCCCTAAGAGTTTAGATAAAAAAGATAACAGTTTTATATGCCTGAATTGGAGAAAGGCAAAATTATGAGTTGTCAGAGGAAATAAGAATGTAAGTAAAAATATTCAAAGGCAAGAAATAACCCCAGCCATTACCTAGTCAGTACACTAGAAAAAAGAGTGAGAGCACTTATCATCTGTGCCCAACAGGTCCATTTTTTAAAAGTGTAAGTTACTTTTTTGAATAACTTAACTGACAAAAAAGATAGTAAGGAACTCTTTTAGAATTTAAAATAATGAGGAAATAGCAAACCCAAATATATGTTTGATATTTTCATAGTTTTGATGATGTGTATATACCCCATAATGGCATTGTCTTCTAAATGTAACTGTGCATCAATTGTCATGTATGAACCTGGAACATGTCCTTATAAATGCTGTTTCTAGATTTCAAGTATATCGTTAATAGGTTCTACCTTATTTTTACTTTCTGGTTCTTGTATTTGCATCATCAAAATACAATATATGAATAATTAATTGAAAACTGGCCCCAGATGGTGTAGCTCAGTGGATTGAGCGTCAGCCTGTGAACCAAAGGGTTGCCAGCTCAATTCCCCAGTCAAGGGCACATGCCTGGGTTGCAGGCTAGGTCCCCAGTAGGGGGCGCACGAGGGGCAACCACACATTGATGTTTCCCTCTCTCCCTCCTTTCCCCTCTGTCTAAAAATAAAATTAAAAGAAAAAATTTTAAAGAAAACTGACAGCAAATAATTGTGTTGAAGAAACAATGACTGTCTTAACTCCATGGCTATTAAGACATTTTCATTTTTAGGTTTATAATCACCAATTAAAATGATCAAATAATTTTTCATTTCTGCAACTTCTTTTTCCATAACTTTTGTGTATACATCTGCTTTCAGCATTTGCCTATGTTTTTTTAAAAAGCCTTTATTGAGATGTAATTTACATACCATCAAATTCACTCTACAATTGAATGTTTAATACATTCACAAGTTTCTGCAATGATCATCACAATCTAATTTTAGAACATTTTTATCCTCCTTAAAAGAAGGCCTATACTCATTAGTAGTTAATCTTCAGCCTTCAGCAGCCCAAACCCCACCCCTGGCCCTAAGCAATTATCTATTTTTTGTCTATGGATTTGCATTTTGGGGTATTATATATAAATGGAATACAGTATGTGGTCTTTTGTGACTGGATTTCTTCATTTTTCAAGATTCATCCATGTCATAGCATGTGTCAATACCCATTCCTTTTTATTGTTGATAATATTGCATGTATGAATATACCACATTTTATATATCAGTTGATGAACACTGGGTTATTTTCACTTTTTAGCTATCATAGATTAATGCTGCTATGAATGTTCATGTACACATGTTTATGTGGGTATACGCTTCATTTCTCTTGGGTGTATACTGCAAAGTGGAAATAATTGGGTATGTGGTTACTGTATGTTTAATTTTTTGAAGACCTGCTGAACTATTTTCCAAAGCAATTACACCATTTCACATTTCTGTCAGCACTGTACAAGGGTTTCAGTGTCTCCACGTAACTTGCCAACATTAGTTACTGTCTCTTGATTGTAGCCATTCCAATGGGTATAAAGTGGTATCTCATTCTGGTCTTGATTGATTGGCAACTTTCTAACAACTAATGATGTTGAATGTCTTTTCATGGACTTATTGTCCATTTTTTTTTATATTCTTTGGAAAAATGGCTATTCAATTCCTTTGCCCATTTTTAGTTGGATTTCTTTGTTTATTTGTTGAGTTGTAAGAGTTTATGTATATTCTGGATACAAGTTCCTTATTAGATAGATTTATAATTTGTGAATATTTTCTATCATTCTGTACATTGTCTTCTTTTTCTTGATGAGAGTTAGTCGCAGCACAAAAGTTTTTAATTTTGGTGCAGTCCAGTTCATCTAAGATAGGTTTACTGGTGAAATCTACCAAACATAAGGAAGAAATTATATTGGTTATCTACAATCTCTACCAGAAGATGGAAGCAGAAGGAATACTTCCTAACTAATTCTGAGGCCAGCACCATCCAAATACCAAAACCACACAGGTATCACAGGAAAGTAAATCAGTGTAAAACCAGTATCTCTCATGAACACAGCTGTAAAAATTTAATAAAATATTAGGAAATTGAATCAAACACTACAACCAAGTTGAATTGACCCCAGTTGTGCCAGGCTGGTTCAACGTTTGAAAATCAGTTAATGTAATCCATCACATCAATAGCATGGAAGAAGAAAAACCACATGATTGTAGCAATAGATACAGGAAAAAGCATTTGATAAAATCCAGCAGCCATTCATAGTAAAAAAAACAAAACTCATCAAACTAGGAATAGAGAGGAATATCCTCAATCTGATAAAGGGCATCTACAAAAATTCTGTAGCTAACATCATACGTAATTGTAAGAAACCAGAAGCTTTTCTAAGATCTGCAGAAAGCCAATGATACCCCCTCACCACTCCTTTTCAGTGTTGTACCAAAGTCCTAGTTAAATGCAACAAGAAAAGGAAATAAACAGCAGTAGATTGGGAAGGAAGAAATAAAACTCTTTGCAGATGACATGGTTATCTATATAGAAGACCTGAAAGAATTGACAAACTCCTGGGACTACTAAGTGGTCATAACAAATTTGCATGATACAAGGTTAGTACACAAAAGTCAATTGCTATTAGAAGTGAGCAAGTGGAATTTGAACTTAAAACATTTCTATTTATGTTAACACCCCAAAATGAAACACTTAGGTATAAGTCTAACAAAATATGTATAATATCTGTATGAGGAAAACTAGAAAACTCTGGGGAAAGAACTAAATAAATGGAGAGATATTCCATGTTTATGTCTCCACGTTCATGATAGGAAGATGCAATTTTGTCAAGATTGTATGCAATGCCATTAAAATACTGGGAAGTTTGTGGATATCAACAAACTGGTTCTAAATTTCATATGGAGAGGCAAAGGACCCAGAAGAGTCAATTCAATGTTGAAGGAGAAGAACAAAGTTGGGAGGACGGATAGTACCCAATTTCAAGACTTACTCTAAAGCTATAATAATTAAGACTGGTTTTGACAAAAGAATAGACAAATAGATAAGTGAAACAGACTAGAGAGCCCAGAAATAGACTCTCATGAATACAGTCAACTGATTTTTTAACCAAGAAGCAAAGGCAATACAATGGAGCAAAGATATCCTCTCCAAATCATGCTAGAACAACTAAACATCAACATGAAAAAAAAAATCTAGATATAGACCTTACATCCTTCATGAAAACCAACCTAAAATAGATTATAGACCTAAATATAAAATGCAAAACTATGAACTCCTAGAAAATAACAGGAAAAAATCTTGACCTTGTGTTTGGCAATGATTTTTTAGATACACCAAAATTAAGACCCCTGAAAGAAATACTTGATAAGCTGTTAGTAGCCATTGTGTAGGATTCTTTTCCAAATAGGCTCTTTTCTCTGCACACACACTAGACCGGCACGCTGTTTTTCCTAACAGGTTAAATGAGTGTCCCAAAGATAGGGAGCAGGCATTAGGCCTTTAGGTAACTCTCTCCTTCCCTGCTCAAGAGCAGACAAGGACCTCACGGCATAAGCCATCAGGTGACAATATTTTAGGAGTGATTCTCCAAATTTCTTTTTCTTTTGGACCAGGGACTCTTCAGTCCACAGAATAAAGAAGTTTTAGGCCCTAGTTTCTTTTGGGTCTCATAAATTCTGTATGCTATACTCACTGTATGTATGTATGTATGTGTTCTTTCTGTTCCCCACCCCATTTGTCTCTGAAGGGCTGATGGTTGTGTAAAGTGGTGGAGTCCGTTCGTTGTGTGCTTCCCAGCTACAGCAGCTTTTCTTCAAAATACCTCAAATTAGTGTGCTATTATGAGGATTAATTTTCAGGCCAGGACTACCCAATCTAATCTACATTAGAAATGTCTAATCTTCCTGTTGACATTGGCCTTTTTCTTATTTTCATCTTGAACGCCCCTCATATTAAGTGCACATGGCTTTACCTAATCCACATAACTAAAGCTAGGGTTTAAGTATTTTTCCGTAATCCTCATTTATTCCCTGATAATAAAATGGGAGGATGGGTAGCCTCATTTTATGCCACCACTCTAGTCTGATGTTTAGTTGTTTTACAAACTTGTAGGCACAGAAGAAGACCACAGAGATTTACTTGGGCTAATGTGAGGAGGGAGTTATTGGAAGGGTATTAGGAAGCTCATAGGGTGATGGGAGCTGGGAGAATCAGACTTGGATTCCTAATGGGCAGGAATCAAGGGGGCCATGGAGGGCTGGGTATTAGGAAACCTGGCAATCGTCATAAAGCTGGATAGTGAGGAGCACATGCCATTCTGCAATGCGCATATTCCAGACTTTCCTATTTTCTCTCTGTCACTGGCTCATTAGCCTGGGCCTGAGAAAGAGGCCGAGAACTGATCTTGAGTCACATGCTGGCCCCTGGTCCTGCTGAGTTGAGGAGGGTAAGGATCTATTTTCTTCAGCTTTGGCAATGGAATGTGGTCACCAGGATTTATTGCCCCACCAAGATTATACACAGTCTGAATGTGTAAGAGGAAATTTGGATGCCCTTAGGGCAGCCCAAACCAAAAAATGCCAACCAGAACTGGTTTCAATGGTCCAGTTGAAATGCAGGAGAAAGAGATTTAGAAATAAGAATGGGAAGAAATAATCAGGGGGGCATGGACAAAATGGGAATAGGTAAAAGAGCATGAAACATTTCCTCAAGAAAAAAAATTTTTGGCAACAGATAACATCTATATTCAAGTAGTCATGGCTTATTTATTTATTTATTTATTTATTTTGGTCTAACGTGATCTTTAAGGCTCTCTGAAAGCTCACCTTGGTGACTTAGAAGTATACTCATGTTCTTTCAGCACCAGATGGTGCTTTAATATATGGCGTGACATGGATCATGGGGAAGTTCCCAAACACCTGCTATTTACAAAGTGCTTTTGCATAACAATCATTCGGGATATATTGAGCTCCTATCAGAGATGAGAAGTGCGAGACCAGATGAGTGCCACTTAATGTCCCTTACAGATTGGGAGAGCAAGGTTTCCTAACAACAGCTGAAACTTGGGCACAAAGACTTGATAGTAAATTAGCAGGGGAATCCTAACTTAAAGAACCATCAAAGGGGTAGAGAGGCTTGAGGAAAGCACAGTGTCTTTTAGGAATGGTAGGTGGTAGTTTGGGAATGGAGATGTGGAGAATATTCTAAGTGGAGGAAATAGGATGAACAGAGGTGTGAAATATGTATGCATAAGTTTAGATTCAACCATGGCTATTTAATTGTTTGCTTGTTATCTAGTTCATCTGAACTTTGCCTCCTATGACCTGAACTTGGAAAAATGAGCTGTCTGTTTAGAATAATTACTCTGATTTTATCCACTGGAACTCTCACTGTTTTCCTTAGCCAGCTTCCCCATTTTTTCGTCCTTATTTTTCTCTGCTAGAGCTATATTGAAACAGACTCATTGCAAACAGGTGTTACATCCAAATACTCTGAACCCCAATGTTTATGGAACACCTGCACTGTATATATAGAAGAATAAGAAAAAGCCTATACCCTATAGAACGGGTGTATTCATCCTGTTTGCATCTTATTCTATGGTTTAAGCAATTATTATTGTGTCCTTATGATATGTCAGAGACTGTGTTAGCACTTTACGTGTTATTTCATTCAGTCCTTAATACAACCTAGAGTTATTATGATCTCCATTTTACTAATGTTGAAACAGAGAAATTAAGGTGCTTGTCCAAGGTTTCCAGAATAGAAAATGAACAGCCTAGGGCTTAGTTTTCCATGGTTGGCTTCTTTACATCATTCAGGTCTCTGTTCAAATGTAATTTCAGAGAAGGTTATCTTTTTACAGATACATATCTTGCATAACCACCACCTACATCAAGATGTTATAGAATATTTTTAGCCCCCAAGAAAACTATTGGCGTTACCACCCAGTTGATACTCCATTTCTCGGAGGTGAGTTTTCTGACTTCTGTCACATAAATTAGTTTGCTGTTTCTTCAGCTTTATAGAAATGTTTATTTGTACTCTTGGCATTTCTTCTATTTTGCTCATAATATTTTGGAGATTTATCTATGTTGTGTGTATCAGTAGTTTCTTACTTTTTTATTGTTAGGCCATGTTTCATTGTATAAATATACCATAACTTGTTATCCATTCACCTGTTCTTGGATGTTTAGGCTCTTGCCAGTTTCTGGCTATTAGGAATAAAGCCACTGTAAACATTCTTATATGAGTGTTTATAAATGTGTGCACTTGATGTGTTATTTAGAGGAGGATATACTTAGGACTGGAATTGCTGCATCATAAGGTAGATGTATGTTTAGCTTCCTTTTTTTGAGAAGTGCCTGTTCAAGTATTTTGCCCATTTTAAAAGCCTTCTCATTGATCTGTAGAGTTCTTTGTGTTATGGATACAGTCCTTTCACATTTAGGTCTATGATCATCATGAATTAATTTTTGAGTTTGGTGTGAGGTAGAGCTTATTGTTTTTCCATTATGACTATGAAGTTGTTGAAAAACCATTTCTCTGCTGAACTGTAGTGATACTTTTGTCATAAACCAAGTGAGTCTATATAAGTAGAGGTGTATTTCTGGATTCTGTTTTGTTATGTTGTTCTATTTGTCTACCTTTACACCAATACCCCACTGTCTTAATTATTATAGCTTTATAGTGAGTCTTAAACTCTGATAGTATAAATCTTCCAAGTTTATTCTTCTTTAACCTTTCTTGACTATTTAGGTTCTTTACATATCTGTATAAATTTAAGATTTAGCCCGTCAATATCCACTATATATTCCTTTTGGGTATTTGATTAGGTTGGCACACAATTTACACATCAAATTGGGGGAAATTGACATTTTATTAACATTCAGCCTTTTGATTCATAAACATGATATATCTCTCCATTTCTTTAGGTCATCTTTATTTTCTCTTTATAATACAAACTCATGATATTTTGTAGTTTTCAGTATTAGCCTTATGGAACTTTTCTTAAATTTGTTCCTAGATACTTGATTTTTTGATTCCAATATAAGTGGTATTTAAAAAATTTTTATTTTTGGATCATTTCTTGCTAGTATATAAAAATCTGATTTCTAAAATATGTTGTCCTTTTATCTAGATCTTTTTGCTAAATTCACTTCTTGATTCAGTAGTTAATTAAATTTTCTGTTTTTACAATCATGTAATATTTAAATAAAAATTGTTTTGCTTTTTGTTTGCAGTCTTTTACCATTTATTTCTCTTTCTAGCCTTATAGCACCATCTAGAGCCTCTGGTACAATGGTGAATAAAAACTGTGGTAGTGGACATCCTTATCTCGTTTTTGACCTTGAGGAGAAAGCTTTGACTATTTTACTGGTGACTATTTCCATTGAGATGTAGCTGTAAGATTTCATTACTAGATAACCTTTTTAAGATCAAGGAATTTTTCTTCCATTTAGACTTTGTTGAGACTTATTTTCAGCTTTAAGTTCTTTTAAATTTTTTTATTTTTTTAAATTTTATTTTATTGATTATGTTATTACAGTTTCTCAATTTTTCCCCCTTTGCCCCCCTCCACCCAGCATCCCCCACACTCTCAGGCAGTCCCCACACCATTTTTCATGCCCATGGGTCATGTGTATAAATTCTTTGGCTACTCCATTTCCTATACTGTACTTTACATCCCTATGGCTATTCTGTAATTACCTATTTGTACTTCTTAATCCCCTCACCTGTACACCCATTCTCCCCCGACTCTCCTCCCATATGGCAACCATCAAAACATTCTTTGTATCCATGATTCTGTCTCTGTTCTTGTTTGCTTATTTGTTTTTTAGATTCAATTGTTGATAGATAAGTATTTATTGCCATTTTATTGTTGATAGTTTTGATCTTTTTCTTAAATAAGTCCCTTTAACATTTCATATAATAATGGTTTGGTGATGATAAACAACTTTAGTTTTTTCTTGTCTGGGAAGCTCTTTATCTGCCCTTCTGTATCTGCCCATTTATCATTCTAAATGATATCTTTGCAAGGTAGAGCAATCTTGGCTGTAGGTCCCCACTTTTCATGACTTCGAATATTTCTTGCCAATTCCATTTAGCATACAAAGTGTCTTTTGAGAAATCAGCTGACAGTCTTAATGGGAACTCCCCTGTAGGTAATTAACTGCTTTTCTTTCATTGTTTTCAAGAATCTCTCTTTATCTTCAACCTTCGGCATGTTATTTATAATGTGTTTTGGAGTAGGCCTCTTTGCATCTTTCTTGTTTGGGACTCTCTGTTCTTCCTGGACTTGAATGTTTATTTCCTTCACCAAAATAGGAAGTGTTCTTTCATTATTTTTTTCAAATAGATTTCCAATTTTTTGCTCTTTCTCTTTTCCTTCTGGCACCCCCATGATGAGAATGTTGGATCACTTGAAGTTGTCCCAGAGGGGCCTTGCACTACCCTTGTTTTTTTTGGATTCATTTTTCTTTTTGCTGTTCTGATTGATTGTTTTTGCTTTCTTATGTTCCAAATCATTAATTTGATTCTCAGCTTCATCTACTGTACTGTTAATTCCCTGTAAGTTGTTCTTTATTTCAACTAGTGTATCATTCATTTTTGATAGGATATTTTTTATGCTGTTGAGGTACTCATTAAGTTCCTTAAGCATCCTTACACCCAGTGTTTTGAACTCTGCATCTGATAGATTGCTTATCTCCATTTTGTTTAGTTCCTTTTCAGTAGTTTTGTTCTGTTCTTTCATTTGGGCCATGTTTCTTTGTCTCCTCATTTTGGCAGCCTCCCCAAGTTTGTTTCTGCATATTAGGTAGAACTGCTATGACTCTCTGTCTTGGTAGTGGCCTAATATACCATATTTTGCTATGTATAATGCTCGCTTTTTTGCCCAAATTTTTGAGGGAAAAATAAGGATGCACATTATACATGGTATAATGATCACATACCATGGGTATAAGAATGGGTATAATAATCCCATGTATAATGTGCACAAAAACTGAGGTGCTCATTACACATGGGAGCACATTATACACAACAAAATACTATAGTAGGTGTCCTGTAGGATCCAGTGGCACAGCCTCTCCTTTTATCCAAGCTGGGTACTTGAGGGGCACCCTCTGTGTGGGCTGAGTATACCTTCCTCTTGTACTTGAGCCTTGATTGCTGTTGACAGGTCAATGGGAGGGATTTACCCAGGCCAGTTAGCTGCAAGGACTGGCTGTGACAACTGACCACCGACCTCTGACTTCCGTGGAGAATCAGCTGTTCAGGGGCCTACTCCACAGAGGAGGACTTACTTCAGCAGGGCTCTGGAGCCCTCAGAGTTTGCCCCTTGAACTTGTGGTGGTGGTTGGATGGTGGTGATCTGATGTGGTCTGTAGCTCTCCATTGGGTGCAGAGGCTCTAGGGCTTCTTGGGTGGTACAGGCTAAGGTTAGCCACTGCCTGTGTTCTGTCTGGGGCCACTCAGCATAAGCTATAAAGCAATCTGCAGATGGCTGCTACTTGTGCTGGGCTTGGGGGTGCCCAAGCAAGGCCAGGCTGTGAGCAGAGGTAAGCTGCTACTGGTGCCAGGCCTGGGTCCACTTAGCAGGAGGTACAGTTCATGGGAGCTTGTTGAGGCTGGCTGTTGCATGTTTGGGAGGATTTAGGAAGATCTGAAGCATGAGCCAAGATAAGCCCTTCATATGGAAAAGCCATTGTTAATGGTACAGATGAGTCCATAAGTTGGGTGGGGGCAGAGCCTCAGGTAATCACCAGGGCAGTGTGAACCACATTGATGAAGTCTCAGATATGGCACTTGCCTACCAGCTCTGTGGCTCTGTGGGGTGAGGGCTCAGATAAGGAACAGTGGTCTTTTGTGCAGTTTTGTCCAGGAGAAAGCCACCCCCCAGCTCTCGCCCTGATGCCAGACACTTCAGTTCCTCCCCGTATGGCACTGGTGCCTTTCAAGCTGCTACCCTGGTACTAGAGCTCAGAGGGAGTGAGTTTGAGTAAGTCTGTGTGTGGATCCTTTAAGAGGAACTGCTTGGAACTCCAGAAGTTTCTTCCACAGACTCAATCCCTGCTGGTTTTTATAGCCAGAAGTTATGGGTACTTGTCTTCTTGGCACCAGAGCCCTGGGCTGGGGGGCCTGGTATGGGGCTGGGACCCCTAGCTCCCAAGATATCTCTCCCGATTTTTATCCACTACACGTGGGTGTGGGACCAGCCTGTTCTGCATCTTCGTGTGTCCATGTGTTTGTCCCTCTTACCAGTCTGGATGGATGTGGTTTCTTTAATTCTGTAGTTGTCGGACTTCCATTTAACTTGTTTTCTGATGGTTCTGAGTAATAGTTGTTCCATAGTTTAGTTATAATTTTGATGTGATTGTGTGAGGAGGTGAGCTGTGTTTACACCTATATCTTGACCAGAAGTTGAGATTTATTTTCTTAAATTGAGAATGCATATTTTATTGTGTCCTTTCTTTGCCTATTGGGATAATTATACTTGCCCCCATTTCTTTATTCTGGTAATGTTGTGAATTATACTGTAGAAATTTTTAAATTTTAAATTATCCTTTTATTCCCGGAATAAATCTCTCTTGGTTATGATGTATTTTATATTTTAAAAATTATGTATTATTGTATCTTAAGTGATGAATTAAAAGTTTACATAAAATAATAAGCTATATATATATATCTTTATATTAAGAGAATTGAAAACTGGTGGTCCCCAACTTATAAGTTTTTACTTCTGTATTTTGAAGCTTTGTTATTGAGAATATAAATGTAATAATAGAATAATTAGGATTTTTATGTTTTCTTCATGAGTTGAACCTTTATCACTATGAAATGCCACTCTTTATCTTGGTAAAATTCTTTGCTCTGAAATCTAATTCGTCTTATATTAATGTAACCACTCCAGTTTTCTCTTGATCGGTGTTAGCGTGGTATATTTTTGTCATGCCTTTAGTTTTAGCCTTTTTTAATATTCAGAATATGTGACTATGGTTAATGCCTTCTATCAATTTGGTAAGTTTTCAGCCATTATTTTTCAAATGACTGCATCTTATTCTCTCTTTGCTCTATTCCTAGAACTTCAGTTGTCTCACATTTCTTTTGCTCTTTTTATCCATCTTCCTCTTTGATTTAATTTGGATAATTTCTTCAAGTTAATTAATCCTGATATACGCTGTTTTCAATCTGCTCTTAAAGTCCCCCCAATGAGTTATTTTTTAGTTTACTTATGAATTATTTATTTAAGCTTACTTCCCCTAGAACTCTAGGTTACTTCTTTTTAAAAATTCTTATTAAGATAGAGTTTATGTACAACAAACTGAACCCATTTAAAGAACATACTTTGATGAGTTTTGACTGTTGTATACCCTGTGAAATTACCACCACATTGAAGATAAAGAATATTTCCCTGGTCCCCAAAAGATTTCTCATTCCCATTTACAGTTCATCTCTCCTTTTGAACCTGAGCCCAGCCAATCACTGATTTGCTTGAATCACTCTAAATTGGTTTTCATTTTCTAGAATTTTATATAAATGGAGTCACGTACCATGCTTCTTTGTGCCTGGTTTCTATCAGTCAAAATAACGATTTTGAGGTTCATCCATGTTGTTACCTATATCAGTAAGTTCATCCCTTTCCATTGCTGAATAGTGTTGCATTGTATGGCTATACATGGGTCATTTCACATTTTTGGCTATAGTGAATAAAGTGCTGTGAGTATTTGTGTATAACACTTTGTGTGAACATAATATTTTTATTTTTCTCAGTTGAATACTTAGAACTGAAATGGGTGGGTCTTATAGTATTGTAGATATATATTTAGCTTTGTAAGATTTAAAAATATATATATTTTGTATAGCAGTTGCCAGATATTGGTACTGTGAATACTTTTTCTGTTCTGTGTCTTTCCTTTTTTCCTTTCCATTTTATTTTTTTAAACCCTCATCTGAGGATATGTTTATTGATTTGAGAGGGGGGGGAGAGAGAGAGAGAGAGAGAGAAACATGTATGGGAGAGAGAAACATTGATCAACTGCCTCCAGTATGCACCTCATGTGATTGGGGACTGGACCTGCAGCCTAGGTATGTGCCCTGACTGGGAGTTGAACCCACAACTTTTTGGTGTATGAGATGACACTTCAACAAACTGAGCCACCCAGCCAGGGCTCCTTTATCTCTTAATGGTATCATTTTAAGAGTAAAAGTTTTAAATTTTGATAAAGTCCCACTTATCAAATTTTTAACCTTTATGCTTTTTGTGTCCTAAGAAACATTTGCTTAACCCCAAGGTCACAACATTTTTCTCTTATGTTTTATCCTAGAAGTTTTAGAGTTTTTACTTTTAGAGTTAGATCTGTGATTCATTTTAAGTTAATCTTCATGTGTCATGTGAGATACTTATCATGTATTTCCTCAGGTCATCTACATTTCAGTTTTTTGGGGTATGCTTATCAGTAGTCTCCAGTTAAAAAAAAATAGTCAAGAGCTATTCCTTTTTCTGTTGAATATACATTTTGTATTGCCTATGTGGAATGGTATAACACAATGTAATGGTAAAACTGGGTAACTGCAGGTTTAGAATTTTTGGAAGCCAGAAAATCTTTCTCATTTTAAGTTTTTCCATTGCTTCTTTAAGTAAACTGGAATTTCCTCTATTAACATTTATCACCATTATTCCTATCTCATCAACAAAAATTAAGACTCAGAAATATTAATTTTTTCAGTCATACAAATTATGCTAATATCAGGTATGAACTTAGGTCTTCAAATGCCAAATTTTTCTTTTTAGTGCATGTGAAATCAAGTGCACAATGTTTATAAAGGGGCCATATCAGGTGAATACGGCATAAATATTAACTTCCTATTCATAAATAGATAATGTTATGTAAATGATATCATTATTATATTTATTACTCATTTAGGTCACATCTATTAAACATGGAAAAGCCCTATTGTATGACTTTTACCCTGCAGGTAGTCCAGGCAAAATGCTGACAGTGTTCTATCTATTACGTGAAATGGTTTATGTTTAAATAGTCTGTTTCATGAGTTTTCCTATATGTCTTCCTTGGGAGATCATTCCATAGCTTAGTCTCAAAGTATTCTCATTTGTCACATTAGTTAAGTTAATTTTCTTCAATTGTATTGCATCTTTTCTGTTTCATCCATTAGAAGTTTATAAAGAACTGTAGCTCTCATCTACATTCATCATCCCATGGCCAGCCTTCCCATGGCCAGCCTTCCCATGGCCAGCACTTATCCTTTTAGTTATTTGAGAGCTTCATTTCATGTCTCTCAGAAATTTCTCTGATTATAATTGCCATCTAACACATGGATGTTTTATACCATGTAATGAGATATGAACTTCATTTTAATACAATAGTGTAAAACATAATAATCTGTGAGTGATCAGGTCATCCTCGTATTCCAAGACCTTCAGAAACCATCTACCCCTTCCAAATAGAGCCCACGCCTCTTGGTTTAGCCTTCAGATCAATCATCTCAGAAGTAATCTCCCCCCACCCCCTTGTGCTCGCATTACATCGTCTTCATGCCTCTAACATGAGTTAATATATCATTGCAAGAGTTGCAGTGTACAAGCACTTAATTTATGTGAATTCAAGTTTAAGTATAGCTGCAAGAGAATAAATATAAATACTTCAGTTTTAACCACCAGTCCTGTATCAGTCAGGATTCAGAGAAACAGAACCCTATGAATGACAGAAAATACAGGGTTTATTATAAGCGTTAGCCCTTACATAATTGTAGGAGCTGGTTAAACAGTCTATGTCTGGTGTTGGCTTTGTCTGGTGTTGGGCTTAAAGTCAGACGGGTCAACAGTCAGGAAGGAAAGATGGTTACAACATGGGAGAAATTAAAGAAAGATTAAAACTGGTGAGGACAAGTTGGAATCCATAAGGTGAGACAAACTGGAATCCACAAGGGCAAACTAGAACCTGTGAGGACACATTAGAACCTGCTTCTGTCTCTCATTACAGCCAACTTCAGTGATATGAGTAGCTTTCAGGATAAGGTGGGGCCTTTGGCCACTGTGTTGGACATGCACCTAGTAGAGGGTTCAGAGGAGCTGAAGGAGATCGGGGGCGGGGAGCTGGAGAGCTGCAGGGCTGCAGGACAGGCGGCTGGCCCTTGCCTGCACCATGAGCCAGCAACCAGCGTCTGACCCTACAGCCATCTTCAGAGCACAAAAATGTCTCTTGCTAATTCTGCCTTCCAAATGTCATGCAAATTTCTCTTTTAACTAACCCGAATCTAGAATCAAACAGAGAAGGGAACTCTGGGGAATGCAGTTCTATCTTGGCTAAGTTGACGGGGAACAAAACCACAAGTCCACTTCTGCGTTAGCAGCCTTTGGTAACCAAGGGATTGAAGGTATGCATCTGGTATATTTTTCAGTCTGTCTCAGTTCCCAAGTACCTCTCACAGTGCTGAGTGCTATTCTATTTTTTGGTTGAATTTTTCTAATAAGACTCATTTCCTAATCGCAAGCCAACTGCTTCATTACACGCTTGCCTGAAGAAAATGATCTGATCCAAAGCTGGAGGGAAAGGCCAGCTGCTTTGGGTCTATGAACCAAGAGATGGTATGTGGGTCTCCAACATGGTGTCTTTCTAAGAAGCTATTTATTTCTACACTAATTTTTCCCATATCCAGTTTTCAATTTACACTTTGACTTTGGAACCCAGTCCTGGTGTTAGAATTTTCTTCAATAAATATTTGTTCAATGGTGAATGAATTGTGTACTTCTCATGTGTAAAGGTTTTCTCTTAGCAAATAGCAAAGTGCTTGACATAAATGACACCCTCAATAGATGTGGGTTAAATTATTTATTACAAATATTTATTCTGGTTCTGTGTATTACTAAAACAGAGTATTGGAAATATTTTCTTTTTAAAATAGGTTTCTAAGTGCACTTACTATGAGCCACTGAATATTGTGTGCGCTTTGGGGCCTGGGTAAAGTGCTCATTCAGTGTGGGTTTTACAAGGCAAGTTAGAACTTGTAGAAAAGTATATGTACATTGAAGCATTTAGGAAAACTTTGGCCTAATTTGTTCCTTTCAGTACTTGCATAAATCCCTGCACTCTGCCTGTGCCTCTCTCTCTCTGTCTCTCTGTCTTTGGTAAATTACCATTAGAACACTATTAAAGTAACACTTGCTCTTGATGAACAGTAAATAAAGGAGAAAAGTGAATATAAAAATTCTCTGAACTCTTCCACCTCCACACATAATTTCACACTTTCCAAAAATAACCACTGCCAACATTTTTGTGTATCTTTCCTCAAATATTCTATGTATTCACAAACATATGTGAATATGCATGTATATTTACACATATATGTATATTAAAAACACGTATGATCATTAACACTATTCTGTAACAGGCTTTCACTTAATATATTTTGAAACTTTTAAAATGTCAGCACATAAGCCCTGGCTGGCGTGGCTCAGTGGATTGAGCATCAGCCTATGAACTAAAGGGTCGCTGGTTAGATTCCCTCTTTTTCTTCCCGCCCCAACATAAATAAATAAAAATTTTTAAAAATCAGCACACAAATATACAGCTTTCTTTTAAGCAAACTCTTAAATAGGTATTCCAGAGTATTTACAATTTAATTACTTGTCTTTGATGATTATCCTACGTTACTTTTAAGATTTAGCATTACAAATCGTGTTGTATGTATGTATATCTTTGTATTTATCATGCAGGTATATCCAAAGAGCAAATGCTCAGCAGGGGAATTACACGGTTTCCCTGAACTTTGTTATCAACTAAAGGGTAT